>VSMD01101741.1:0-19455 GCA_008750895.1 Mirza zaza
GAGAAGCGTTGGGAGGAAGCGGAGGAAAGAGAATTAGGAGGAGCAGGGCGCCGAGGCCAGCTGGGGAAGGGGAACAGCTGGGGGGACGGAGTGGGGGTGGGGAACTGGCAGCCACCACAGGAAGCTCTGCTGTCCTGAGCTGGGGACAGCCTGTGACACTTGGTGGCGTTTCTGTCACTTTCTTGCGGCTCTCAGTTTCTTCCCCATTTTGCAAGGGCTTCTGGGTACGGCGGGCCGCGTGCGCCCAGGCCGGGTCGGGGGTGGGCTCAGGCTTCCTCGTGGGGTCCGGGGGGGCCCCCACCCCGCACTCGGGGCGTCCTAGAGTCCTTCCCGCGACCTGCAGGGGAGCAAGGGGCGTAGGCTGGGTGCCCGGGTCCAGCTCGCCCCAAGCCTCAGTTTCCCCACCGGGGCCTCCTGTGTCATGGGCGTTCTGGGTCCTTGGGAATAAGGTCGCGCCCGGCCAGTCCCAGGGAGAAGCGGGTGTTCCGGGAGCCGGGGACCCGGCAGACCACCCGCTGCCCGAGCACCTGCTCCCCGGCCGGTCTCCCTCTGGCGGGGGCGGGAGCGGCTCAGAGGGTTCCAGAAAGGCGACCGTGGCGTGGCCCGCGCCGGTCCCTCTGCTCCTGGGCTCGCGCCTGAGACCCGGAGCAGGGACCGAGACGCTGCCCGTGCGCCGCGCCCGCAGCAGGCGCAGTGCGCGAGTGCCACAAAAAGCAACTTTTAAATTGGGCCATAGAAGGGAACGACGCCCCGGCCCGAGCCACGGCGCGCGCAGACTCGGCGGCGAGAGGAGGACACAGACACTCGAGGCCACACGCTGTCCGGCTCCGCGTCTACGACGCGTCCAGAAGAGGCAGATGCACGGAGACGGGGAGCAGAGGGGCGGGCGCCCAGGGCTGGGGACCGGGGCGGGGCCGGGGGGTGACTGCAGGGGGCCCGGGGTGTCCTTTCGGGGTGATAAAAGTATTGCTAGAGCCAGACAGAGACGCCTTGCACAGCGCCCGCACTGCGCTAAGCGCCGCTCAGCGACTCGCTTCTCTTGCATTATTGTTTTTTTTTACACACATGGATAATTCATGGAAGAATTGTTCGCTTTAAAGGGGGTCATTTTATTTTATGTGAATTTCACCTCAATAAAAGAAACCCAAAAACCTGAATAGGTCAAGGTGGTGTCCCCAGCCGCGCCCTGGGCACCTCGGCTGTCCTGACTGCTTCTGTGCGGCTCACAGATTACCCTCCAGCTAATCTTTCCACAGCCCTGAGATGAGGCAGGTATTTCTCTCTTCCTTTTACAGATTAAAAAATATACATGTATACATATTTTTGAGACAGAGTGTTACTCTGTTGCCCAGGGTAGAGTGCCGTGGTGTCAGCCTAGCTCACAGAAACCTCCAACTCCTGGGCTCAAGCGATCCTCCTGCCCCAGCCTCCCGAGTAGCTGGGACTACAGGCATGTGCCACCATGCCCGGCTAATTTTTTCTCTATATATTAGTTGGCCAATTAATTTCTTTCTATGTTTAGTAGAGACGGGGTCTCACTCTTGCTCAGGCTGGTTTCAAACTCCTGACCTTGAGCGATCCTCCTGCCTCGGCCTCCCAGAGTGCTAGAATTACAGGCGTGAGCCACTGCGCCCAGCCAAAAATATATTTTTATTTATTTTTGAGATGGAGTCTCACTCTATTGCCCAGGTTGGAGTGCAGTGGTGTCAGCCTAGCTCACTGCGACCTCAAACTCCTGGGCTCAAGCAATCCTGATGCCTCAGCCTCCCCAGAAGCTGAGCCTATAGGTGTGCCACCATGCCTGGCTAATTTTCTCTACTTTTAGTTGCCTGGCTAATTGTTTTTTTTTTTTTTTTTGACTTTTAGTACAGATGGGGTCTCGCTCTTGCTCAGGCTGGTCATGAACTCTTGACCTCAAGCGATCTTCCTGCCTCAGCCTCCCAGAGTGTTTGCATTACAGGCGTGAGCCACCTCGCCCAGCCCCTTTTACAGATTTGACAGTCGTGCATTCACTCAACAAACGCTGCGTGCCAGATGCTGTTCTAGGCTCTGGAGGATGCAGGTGTGAACTCGCCAGACCAAAACCTCTGTCCCTCGGGGCTGAGATTCCAGCGGAAGAGGGAACTAGGGACGTAACAAAGAGGAACATTATGGGAAATGTTAGGAAAGGGACCATGAAGCAGGCTAGCCGAGGAGGAGCGGGTGATGGCAGTTTCCAAAGTAAAGAGGGCTGTCAGGGAGGGACTTGCAGAGGAGGTGACACTCCAGGAAACCTTGAAGGAGGGAGGGAGGCGCGTTCCAGGCAGGAAAAGCCGTGCAAAGGCCCCGGGGCTGGGGCATTCCCGATGACGCGGAAGAGCTAGGAGCCCGCGTCACAGAAGAGCCCATGGAGGCCGCGGGTGGCACCGTGCGCAGGAATGCTAAGCATTCAGCACCTGGCCAGGCAAGAAGTCCCGCCAGCTGAACGCCCTCACCCACCGGCAGCTGTCGCTGGTCCCGCACCGTCTGTGTGTCATTGTCGGGGGAGACACAGAGGCTCAGGGAGGTTGACGGGTGGCTGCGGGGGGACGTTGGGGGAGTCACACCCGGCTCTCCTGGTCCCCAAGCCGGGCCTGGCTTCTGCTAACTGCCCGTGTCCCCAGGAGGTCACTGCTGACCCCTGGCCCTGTTCATGTCCTGAGAGTGTCCTCTCCTGTCCCTGTAATCCACGATGGTCCCCCCAAGAAGCACCTGGGGGCCATGACCCTCATGACAGCTGTCTCTGTACCCCTCGGGGGCCCCACCCGCACCTGCTCCGAGCCCTGGGAGGCTGGGGCAGAGGGAAAAATGCAGTGTTGTTTTTTTTTTGAGACAGAGTCTAAGTCTGTCACCCAGGCTAGAGTGCAGTGGTGTCATCATAGCTCACAGCAGCCTCCAACTCCTGGCCTCGAGCGATCCTGCTGCCTCAGCCTCCCGAGTAGCTGGGACTACAGGTGCGCACCCAGGTGGCCGAAACCACCGCCATCTCCCGCGACCGGGGCAGCCCGGACCCCGCACAGTGCCAGGAAGCTGCCGGGGCTGGTTGCTGCGGTCCTCAGGGTCGCCCAGCGGTCCGTCCCGCGCCGGCTCCTCCCTGGCCCGCAGCTGGAGCGTGGGGGCGGCGACACAGGACACCCAGCAGCCACACGGCATCGATGGGCACTGCGCGGGGTCCCCCGCACCTGCGGACCCCGCGCTGCACGTGGTCACGCGAGGCGCCGGCGCGACGGGCCGAGCGTGAAGCAGACGCGGCCTCGCCGCCACCCTCCGCGCATGCTCTGTGGCTGCTGTCTCCGGCCTGGCGGGCGGCGCGCGGGGACCCCGAGGCAGCCAGCGGAGAGCCGGGCAACGCCGCGCTGCAGCCGCCGCCTCGCTCCCACTGCCACCTGCGCGAGAGAACGCGACAGCCGCCGCGCGTGGGCCTTTGTGCGCAGGCGCAGCGACGCCGCCGCCTGCTGGCAATGCCAGAGAATTCGTCAGCCGCCGCGCGTGGGTCTTTGTGCGCAGGCGCAGCGACGCCGCCGCCTGCTGGCAATGCCAGAGAATTCGTCAGCCGCCGCGCGTGGGTCTTTGTGCACAGGCGCAGCGACGCCGCCGCCTGCTGGCAAGGCCAATGGTTCGAGAGAATTCGTCAGCTGAGGCGCGTGGGTCTTTGTGCGCATGCGCAGCGACGTCGCCACCTGCCTGCAAAGCCAAAGGCGTGAGGGGATTCGTTAGCTGAGGCGCGTGGGTGTTCGTGCGCACGCGCAGCGACGCCGCCACCCGCCTGCGAAGCCAAAGGCGTGAGGGGATTCCTTAGGTGAGGCGCGTGGGTGTTTGTGCGCACGCGCAGCGACGCCGCCACCTGCCTGCGAAACCAAAGGCGTGAGGGGATTCGTTAGCTGAGGCGCGTGGGTGTTCGTGCGCACGCGCAGCGACGCCGCCACCCTGCCTGCGAAGCCAAAGGCGTGAGGGGATTCGTTAGCTGAGGCGCGTGGGTGTTCGTGCGCACGCGCAGCGACGCCGCCACTCGCCTGCGAAGCCAAAGGCGTGAGGGGATTCGTTAGCTGAGGCGCGTGGGTGTTCGTGCGCACGCGCAGCGACGCCGCTGGCTGAGGTGAGCCCGCGCGCTAGCTGTTGGCGTTGCCTTCCCTGGTCTGCCCGGCGGGAAGGCGCAGGGCTCGCTCCTCGCAGGTCCCGCCCGGACCGGACCGGGATGGCTTGCTAGCCTCGGGCGACGGAGGCGGAGAAAAAGTGAGGAGAGGCCGAGATGTCTGCGGACCCGGAAGGCTCTGCCCGAAAGAAGGTTTCGGGCCTGAGCGGCAAGTTGGGGTTCACCCGCATTGCCCCTTCGAGGGCGGCCCGGCCGCGGCCTGAGAAGGGCGGCAGCGTCTTCTCACCGCCGGGGTACGTCGTCCGGTCGAAGCACCTGGGGAAGTTCCACAGAGCCGTCCACCGGGGTGAATTCGAGGAGGCGCGGAAGTTGTTTTACTATGACAAAACGGTGCTGAATAAGAGAGACAAGAAGGACAGGTGACAGGAACCGCGAGCCCGCGCCCCGGGGGCGGGCTGGGGGGGCGTGCGGATGCGGCCCCTTTCCCGGGCTCCTGTCGCCCCAGGTGGAAACCCTGGAGGGGTCCCGCTCCCAGGCCACCTTTGTGAGCAGCTTAACAAAAGCAACACTTCATTTGAAAATCAAAGTAAGAATTAGCTTTGTTTAAAAAATGCGTTGCTGTTGTTATTTCAGACCTCTTTTTTTCATAGTACTTTTAAAAAACTCAAAATTTCTTCAAATACCAATCCTGTGAAAAGAACTGCCAGGAGAGACCCGTTGCACATACCGAATTTCGTGTAATGTAAGTCATCATGGATTGTGCGATGCCCCATTATCTTAGGTATCAGTAAGATACTTTTTAAAATGCTGCCAATTATGGTTGCAACCAATCATGAATTACAAGTGGCGTTCCAGTGTCGGAGGTGTTGAAATGTGAAAACGATGCGCATCTGTGAATCATGGAAATACAGTTGTATCTCTAATCTTTAAAATTTGCCACAAGGTGGATATTATTGTGTCATTTTACTTAATCAAAATGTCATCATTGTTAGGTAGTAGTCATAGTAATCATTATAATATGTTAACAATTATTGAGCTGCTATTTGTACTAGTAACTCTTCAAAATACTTAGCATAGTTTCTCACATAAGCATGACAGTGGTGTCCTGTGAGGTGTACCTACCATTCTCATTTCCATTTTATTGGTGAGGAAATTGAGGCACAGAAAAGCTAAGTCCTGGTTAGTAAGTCACACCTTTTTTTTTTTTTTTGGAGACAGTCTCACTCTGTTGCCCAGGCTAGAGTGAGTGCTGTGGCATCTGCCTAGCTCACAGTAACCTCAAACTCCTGGCACAAGCAATCCTGCTGCCTCAGCCTCCTGAGTAGCTGGGACTACCGGCATGCGCCACCATGCCTGGCTGATTTTTTTCTCTATATATTAGTTGGCCAATTAATTTCTTTCTATTTATAGTAGAGACGGGTCTCGCTCTTGCTCAGGCTGGTCTCGAACTTCTGACCTCAAGCAATCCGCCCGCCTCGGCCTCCCAGAGTGCTAGGATTACAGGCGTGAGCCACTGTGCCTGGCCTAGTGACACCTTAAAGGAGGATTCAAACCCAAGTTTAACTGAATCCGAAGGCCAGTGTCTTTGCCTATCCAATAGGCTGCTCTTTGATTAATGCAGTGAGTACTAAGAACTAATAAATATTGTCCTATCTTTATAAGAAAGTTAAAGATTTGTTTTGAAAACAGATGGAGTTACCCCCATAATATGCTGAAATAAAAAAATAAATAAATTAAAAAAAACAGATGGAGTACCATGTGATTTAATGTTTACAATTACATGAATATGTTTTGAGATAGTAAACTCCAATTTTCTAAAACGTCCTCTCACTTTCATAGGACTGCTCTCCATTTGGCCTGTGCCAACAAAGATGCACAGGTGGTCACTTTCCTGCTGGGCCAAAAATGTGAGCTTAACCCCTGTGATGGTGAAAGCAGGACACCTCTGATGAAGGTATATAGCTGCCAACTATTTCAGCATGAGATGGGTTTTCTTTAAACCCATAGAATAAAAATAAATTGATCTCATTTAAATATAACTAATAAGTGAAACCCATGAAATGTTTATATTGAATTCCTAGATTTTACAATCTATTTCTTGGTCTAATACTGACAGGCCGTACAATGCCAGGCACAGGATCATGTAACTATGCTTTTAGAACGTGGTGCTGATCCCAATGTTGTGGATATCTACGGCAACAGTGCTCTCCACTATGCTGCGTTTAATGGTGATTTATCAATAGCAGCAAAACTATGTTCTCATGGTGCCAGTATGGAAACAGCAAACAAGGTATAGATCAACTTTATTTTCAAAATTTTGGAAATGCCTTTAACATTGACATATATGTAAGGGTCAATTTTCTATATTTGGAAGTAAAAGCATTCCCCGAATGAAAATGTTTTGAAATAACTATCCAAGGTTTTACTTGAAATATTGATACTTTTAAAGAAGCATTAGAGGGTACAACTTCTTTTATGCATTTATGGTAAATATTTGTGATAACACTAAAGGTAAATTTTTTTTTTCAAATTCTTTTACCACCCAATTTTTTTTTTCTAATTAGTGTAAAACAACATGGCAAAACAAATGCAAATTTACCATGGAAATGCGGTCTATCATAAAATTATAACAAAAGAAATGCATTTCATAGAAATGGAAATCTTGCTATTGTTGAGAAGTCCCTAAAAAAGTAATTTCTATGAACTTGATTTACCTCTCTGTGGCAAGGCTAAAGAGGGAAAACTGGAAAGGGAAAAGGAGAGCTACCAGAAATAAATGCAGGCCAATTTGAAAATTACATAAGTTAGGAAAATACCAAGAAGTTTTTTGTGTGTTTTGCCCCTTAGTTTTTATGTTTAGACCAGGAGCTCTTCAGCTGTGGGGATGATAATTCTCAAGTGGAGAGTGTTAGTGAGTGGTCACCCTGCCCAGGCATCATTTGTAGGAGATCTCTGAGGAAAGCAGATTGGTGATGAATAGGTGGTAATGAAGTGGGCAAGAAGAGGGAAGGACAAATAATTCACTGACTGATTATCCTATTGTGGCAGAAACAGCCACTTAGATAAGAGTCTAAGCTCTGCTCTCAGAAGCTAGAATGTCTTGATGGGAAGGTTGGAGAAGTAGCAAAACCAAGTTGTATTTTGAGTTTACTAGTCCCTGTTCTCCCCCTACCCAGGAAGATTAAATGGAATTTTCAGTAAATGACTCTACCTCTTACTCTTTCCTCTTTTTGGCCAAATCCCCAAATGATAACAGGAATTGGCCATGTGGGTGAGAGATGAGACTAAAGCAATTGTCTACTGCATTAGTTCTTAGCTAGAATTGTGTAACACGGTGACCTGAGGAAACTAAAATAACTTGCAAGTCTAGGCTTTGCCTGAAGATTTTGATTTAGTAAATATAATAAGGTCTGGACATGTATATTTAAAAATATTTCCTCGAAACCAGGCACAGTGGCATGTGCTTATAGTCCAAGCTAACTGGGAGGCTGAGGTGGGAAGATCACTTGAGCCCAGGAATTCCTGAGTCCAGCCTGGGCAACATAGTAAGACCTTGTCTCTAACAACAAGGTTTCCTTGAGAGTCTGATCCCACTCCTGATTAAGAATCACTGAACAGTTAAGTGTAATATATGAATTTCCATATCTCAAACACTTAAGAAATTTCTGGAAGAGTTGGAGTTTGATAGGTGCTACTTCCTTCAAATCTCTGCTTTCCAACAATACTAGCCTGACTTTCATCTGTCTTTCTCCATCTCTGTGGTTGAGAAGTTAAAAGGAGTATCATTGACTGTATCTATCAGTTTACAGAATAACATCTTTTCTCTTTCAACTATTCACTGCTATTGAGTGGGTCTTTAGAAATTTACTTATGGGTAGTCTTTGAATACGTAAAGGCTGACCCTTTCAGAAGTTCCTGTCTCTTTGTTATCATTCAGGTGATAGGTTGACACATGTTTATTACAAGTAGGGTTTTCTCAATTAGAATAGTAGTAGCAAGTCCTAAACTTTTTCAGTTGAAGCTGTATTACGAACTATCTCAGTATGTCTGTTAAGATCATAGAGCTTCGGCATAGTCAGGATGGCAGTTTTAAACACAGAAACCCATGAAGTTAAGTAAGAATACAAATAGGAATTCTTTTAATAATTCTATTTAAGCATTTCTTATGAACTAGTTATCCATTTGGTTAAGAATCTGGGAGAATTAAATATAAATAGTCGATAACTGAGTAAACGTCGGAAAAAACTTTTGAAGTGGGTATTGTAAGTCTTGTAACAATTTTTATTCCATGTTGGTGCCTGATTATTTTGTTAAAACATATGCTATGAAAGAAAGGAAAGATTTTACATGCAAATACTTGCTTTATTCACAACCATTTGGAAACATGTATAGCAAATATAAAAGCACAAGGTGTGTATTCTAAGTGAGGTTTAGCATGCTTCGATAAATTGAGTCAACGTGTAAAATTTAGGAGACGTGCAGAAATCTGGATTTCATGTTTCTCTTAAGGAATCAAATCTGGTGTCAGGTGTCTCTTCAGGAATGTCTAGGTGTCTTTTGAGCCCATCTTGCTGTTTGGTATGCTGTGCAGAGGTTGACCCTTTTTATGAGGCATAGATTGTCCTGTTTGGTACTGTGCCCACCTAGGTCCTGTACTTAGGTCACCCACCTTGCCTCTGTAAGTATTTGAGTTTATAACTCCTGTTTTATATGTATGTTGGTAAAGGTTTCAAGGTTTTCCAGACAGTTTATTTTTATTTGTAATATATAGTCTATATTTTATATTAATCTCTTAGTAATGGAGTTAAATCTTAGAATCAGAAGGTGGCTTTGTAAAAACTATTTTTTCTTAATATATCTCATAAATAATCATCTTCCTATTAGAATGCCTATAAGCCTTTTTAGGTTAATCATGGTTATGGATGGATTGGTTATGCACATTACAGATGACGTTATATTCGGCATCATCCCTTAAAAATGCAAGTGATTTATTTAGTGCCTTTACTTATGCTAGAAATAATTCATATAGGTCGGTAGTAGAACTTTTATTAAGAAACTATTATATTTCTATTTCTGATTCATATTTTGACTAAAATAAAAAATAGTTTTAAGTAATAATTAAAAGGGAAACCAGAATAAAAATGAATTAAAAATGTAGATATGCACTAGTGTCCCAGGATTACCATTATCATTGAGAATAAAATTTCATTCTGAGTTTTTTAACAACTGAGATAAAAATCTGTGATCTTATAATAGGAGAAATCCCATGGACCATTTAATAATCAAAGTTCATTTAAAGCCTCTCTCTTTTAATTCAGAGCCCATTTCCTTATTGACCCACTTGAACAGGAATGGCAGACATTGGCATCTGGGATCTTGTCACTATTGATAGAGTCAAGTGAGTTGGGATCACCTGGAGACATCCTCCACCTTTGTTGAAAAGCTTTCAAACCTGTATCTCTGAATCTCTAATTTCTCAAATGTTAATGTTTGCCACACAAAAAAATGTATTGTCAAAGAGGGATTAGGCAAATTCAAAAGATTGCTTTCATACTAGACACATATAGTGCACTATTGTGTAATATTTCTCACAAATAGATGATCAGGTAAACTTTCTGTTGAGGTACATTACTTCTTGTAAGACAAATATTCTTTGGAATATAGTTTAGGAAACACTGCTCTAGAGGTAATAATTTAGATCATTAACTCAATAAAAATACTGCAAATGTTTACTATTGTATCTTAGGGTCTGGGGATGTAGAGATAATAGATCCTGCCACTGCCCACAAGAATCTCTTTTTACATGAGAAACAATAAAATCATTACATTATACCATGATAAATGCTGTGACAGAAGCAAAGATTCTTGGAAGCAGCAAATGTGTAAACTGAGTTTCGGAGATGACCAAAGTTAACATGGTGAGCCAGAAAAGGTGTGTTGCCAAGGGAAAGAGCAGCACTGGGAAAGCACAGAGGGTTGAGAAGGAAGGGGCTACTTTATATTCACTTTCTGTGTTATATGTACATTCTTAAGATCTTATGTAAGGTTTTCACTTAAGTTGAGAAATATTTAATTTTTTCAATTAGTAATTGTTTTTGCTGTGTTCCAGGATCAATTCACACCACTTTTGCTTGCTCTGAGTGAAAGAAAAATGGAAGTGGCAGAATTTTTAATAAACGAAAAAGCAGATGTAAATGTGGTTGATGACTTGAAAAGGTACAATAATTAGTTCTTTTTTTTTTTTAAAGAGTGTTTTTATATAATGGTAACAGTCAAGTCAGAAATATTAAGTGAATAAGAAGATTACCTTATAATTATTGGGGTATAATGAAAAATATTAACAGAAATCTTCAGTTAGGTATAAAATCAATGATTTGGACTGGACAATGTAAAGAACAGTGTACAGAAGGATTCATCTTCTTTTATAATATTGACTTATGTTTGTAATTTGATGCTTTTCATCATATTATCTTTTTTTGGTGATCTTATATTAGCTAAAGGGGTTTCATATTAGTTTTATGAAGTATGAACTTTAACTTTTAGGTTGCTTTATGATTCAATATGAACTTATTCACCCTGTCAGAGTATTTGTCTAACCTCTGTTTCTTAGATAATTTTCCTTTAAAAATGCTATATTTCACATAAATAGGAGCTGAAATTGATTTTGTCTTTTGAATTACTCAATGAGTCTTTGCTTTAAGTTGCTTTCTTTGAAGCATATTGATATTAGGTTATCCTTAAGTGACTGTGAATTGCTATTACCAGATACTGTGGATTCGTCAGCTTTTTCCATTTGTTTTTCTAGTGTATTTTGATGTTTTTATTTTTGATTGGTATGGGCAGAGGAAAGAAAGACAGCTTTAATTGTATGAACTTTTCCTTGAATGAAGATGAGCTATAGGTGGGTGACAGAGAAAAGAGGCTTTAGAATGCCAGAAGCCTAGGTTCAATTCCTGGCTTCCTGCTTGCTAGGTGTCTGACCTTGGGAACATTATTGATCACCAAATATGTTTTCTGATATGAAAAGGAGGATAATAGTATATCGATCAAGAGTTGTAGGGTGTGAGATTTTATATATATATATATATATATATATACACATATAAAATATATGTGTGTGTGTGTAAAATATATATGTAGTATTTAATTCAGTACCTAGAACATGCCTATCATTATCAATACCTGAAAGTACTCTGAGTACAATTATTATCATTATTACTAATATTGTTGTTTTAAGGCTGCAGGTAGCTTTTACTTATCTGACCCCTATCTGACTTTGGATTAAAATATATTTGATTTAGACTAGGGAGGAATGGAGAATTCTTCATTTAAATCTTGGCCTATTTTAGATAAGTGATTTCAGCATAGTTTCTTGCCCATTAAAGGACTGTAAATTAGCAACTTTTACTGTGCCATACACCAGTGAGACAGGAGGCTTTCTTTTGTCCCTTTCTTTTAGCCTCAGTAGTAATTTACAAAAATGAACACTTGAGCACCCAGGATGCTTATGTCTATAAGTACATATAAATGGTTAATTCTGCACAGACAGGCATGATAGTGGATTGGTGAAGTATATCATATTAGTTGTTTAAGTAACTTTGTTAAAGTTTCTCAGGGTGAAGTTATGTCTCTGTCATTTTAGAACACCACTCATGCTTGCTGTACGTTGTGGATCATCAAGTACAGTCAGTCTTCTTCTCCAGCAAAATGTTGATATCTTTGCTGAAGATTGCTTTGGAAGGACTGCAGAAGCTCATGCTGTTGCTAATGGTTCTGATATGTAAGTGTACCCATTAAAAGACTAGTTAATACTAAATTGAGGTTTAAAACAATTGTAACTATTGCATCTTATACATCAGGGGAGATTTCATAGTTTGTTTCAGGTAGTGGTGGAATGGCGAGGTAGTCCAATTCATGTGCCAGAAATCAAGCAAAAGGCTCACCTAGTCAGAAGTAGCACAAGGTGCAGGATTCTTTTTCTCTGGACATTTAAGACCTTTATTCTTAGGGATCTCAACATTGTCCATTTTATTCCAAGTATAACCCCTATATATGGGATAAAAAATAAGATCACATCCTTGATAGTTCTAGTTATTTGGGTCGTAGAAACTCTTGTGCCATACCCTGGGGGCTATCTCCTAGACCAGCGGTCCCCAGGCTTTTGACACCAGGGACAAGTTTCATGGAAGACAATTTTTCTGTGGATCGTGAGGGGTTTTGGGATGATTCTAGCACATTCCATTTATTGTGTGCTTTATTTCAGAATTATTATTACATTGTAATATATAATGAAATAATTATACAACCCACCATATACAGAAGCAGTGGGAGCCCTGAGCTTGTTTTCTAGCAACTAGATGGTCCCACCTGGGGGTGATGGGAGACAGTGACTGATCTGACAGGAGGTGGAGCTCAGGTGGTGATGTGAATGTTGGGAGTGGCTATAAATACAGATGAAGCTTCCCTCACTTGCTCACCACTCACCTGCAGTGCAGCCCAGTTCCTAACAGGCCACTGACCAGTAGTGATCCACAGCCCAGGGTTTGAGGGCCACAGTCCTAGTCCCTCCTCCTTGAATTTATCAAGAAAGTAAGGGGTTCCAAAGTGCAAGAAAGATGATCCTCTTTTACAAATCAGAAGTAGGGAAAAAGGGACCTTCTAGTTATCCCATTGTTTCCCTTGATTTGGTTGTTGCATTGTTGTTATGGAAACTGATCCTGCCATCGGTAATGATTGAACTTTGGTGCTAGGATCCCCTTGCTGGTTCAGATCCCTCAGTCTTCATGGTCGTCTATATTTAGACTTCAAAGTAACATTTTTTTTTTTTTAGTTCACATACATAGGCTCATGTCCTTAGCCATTGTTCCCAAAGCACCAGTACTCTGCTCTGCAGCTGGGACTCCTGGCTTTAGCCACACACATAGTGAGCAAAGTGATCCTTCCCCCACACTTCAAACCTGATGTAGAGCCCATGTTTTGGCTTAGACTTAGCCTGAGCATTCATAGGCTGAGCATAACTTAGCCTAAGCCTAAGCTATCCTTCAAAGCCCTTTTCTCAAGCAAATATTAGTTGAGATTGTTCTAAACTGTCAGAGAGGTTCAGCAACATTGCAGGAAAAGATCGGAGTTTCCTTTCTTCTTTGTTACCAGATCTGTACCCTGAGGTCTGTTTATGACCCGTGCGGCACCTTTCCTGAGGTCGTGAATGGTCCTATATCATCCTTCCTCAGTAGTGGGCACCAACTTGCCCTTGGCCCTGAGGTGATCTCTTCCCCATAATAACGAAAGTCTCCCAAGCTGCTTGCTTCTCTTCCTTAAGGTTTTAAAATGCCTTAGAAGAAAATATTGAGCCTAAGAGAAGCAACTTGGCGATGAACAAATAGCTGTTTGTGCAGCTAGAACCTATTCCGATTTCAGGATATTTTCCATTATGTCTACCTGACTCTAGTTAATGTAGTCAGTTAATTCATGAGTACCTCACCTTACTTTTTTTCTTCATTAATTAGAAGCTGTATAAGAAGTTTGTAGATCTTACAGATTTGAAGTGTATATGATAACATTCTTACATTAGCTGTGATATTTTCTGAAGTACTCTATATTTAGTAAAAGTTTTTCATATCTGTATTAAAATAGTAATTTTATTTATTTATTTTTTTATACATAGCTTTTGCCAGCAAATTTTAGAATATAAAGAAAAAATGAAACATAATAATCCTCCTCAAAATAGCAATCCAGGTAAGACTTCTAATTGAGAATTACTGTTTGTGGTTCTACCATAATAAAAGTAGGAGGTTGTGACCACAAAAGAGCAGTTAAAAAATTAATATTTAAATTTCTTAATTTCTTTCTTAGAAGCTTCAAATTCAGAATTACTTAAGAAGTTGGTTGTAGGTAATTTATAATCCAAAACGATATTCTGAAACAAATTGACTCAATTACTTATGATCTCTGAAGTCTTCTATGATATTTTTGTATGAATAAGAAAAGAGATGTTTAAGTTACTATGTTGTAAATTTCCTCTATAGTCACATTATCATGAATTGGACTTGCTATAAAAATGGATCTTCTATTTAGTAGTAAAAGTGTTTTGCATTTAGTAAAGGAATATTAATTACCGTTGACTCTTGAACAACATGGGGGTTAGAGGCACCAATCCCCCTTGTAGTTAAAAATCTGCATGTAGGTATTTTTTTTTTTTTTTTTTTTGAGACAGTGTCTTGCTCTGTTGCCTGGGCTAGAGTGCACTGCCTCCTCATAGCTCACTGCAGCCTCAAACTCCTAGGCTCAAGTGATCCCCCTGCCTCAGTCTCTTGAGTAGCCGAGACTACAGGCATGTGATATCATGCCTGGATAATTTTTAAATTTTTTGTAGAGATGGGTCTTGCTCTGTTGATCAGACTGGTCTCTTTTTGCCTGATCTCAAGCAATCTTCCCAACTCAGCCTCCAAAACTGCTTCGGGATTACAGGTATGAGCCACCACGCCCAGCCTGTGTATAACTTTTGGATCCCCCTAAAACTTTGTTAAGCATCTATTCCTGACTGAAAGCCTTAGAGATAACATAAATGGTTGATTACCACATAATTTTTGTATGTATTATATACTATATTCTTTACTACTATAAAGAATGTATACTATATAATATATATACTATATATATACTATGTACTATATATACACACACACACAGATATCTATGATAAAGTTTATAAATTAGGCACAGTAAGAGATTAACAACCATAACCAATAATAAAATAGAACAATTATAACAATATACTGTCATAAAAATGACGTGAATGTTGTCTCCCAAAATATCTTATTGTACTGTACTCACCCTACTTCTTGAGATGATGTGAGGTGATACAGTATGTACCTGATGAGATGAATGAGGGGAATGATGCAGGCACGGTGATGCAATGTTAGCCACTATTGACCTTCTGACTATATGACAGACGGAGGAGATGATCTCCTTTGGGAGATTCTGGATCACCAAGCCATGGTGATGTTGAGGGTTGGATGTGGGGGGCAGAGCATGTTGAGGACTAAGGGTGGATAGCATATACAGTGGGGATACACTGGACAAGGGATGGTTCACGTCCTTGGTGACATGAAGCAGGATGGCTCACAATCTTACCACACTACTAAGAATAGCACAATTTAATACTTATGAATTGTTTATTTCTAGAGCTTACCACTTAATATTTTTGGACTGTGGTTGACCGTAGGTAACTGAAACCACAGAAAGCAAAACCAAGGATGTGATATTTGGTCTTTGACCCCATTTCCTGGAATTCAACTCGTAATATCCTTAGACTCTCCAAAGTGATGTCTTTTTGTGTGGTAATGATGGACTGATGGCCAGCAGCCCTTAGGTAGCTTCAGGAGGGTGTCTGGTCACCAGAAAGACCAAGTCAGGATTAGAGAGTTGGGACTTCTAGCCCCATCCCCAACCTCTCGAGAGGAGAGAGGGACTGAAGGTTTGAACACCAATGGCCAATGATTTAAGTCATGGCTAGTAATGAAGCTTTCATAAAAACCCAAAGGGACAGGGTTCAGAGAGCTTTCAGATAGCTGAATATGTGGAGGTTCCCAGAGTGTGTGACCCCTAGGAGGGCATGGAAGCTCTGCACCCCTTCCTGCATACCTTGCCCTAGGCATCTCTCCGTCTGTATCCTTTGTAATATCCTTTATAATAAACTGGTCGACAGAAGTGTTTCCCTGAATTCTGCGAGCCACTCTAGCAAATTCCTTGAACCCAAAGAGGAGGCTGTGGGAACCCCAACTTGAAGCCAGTTGGTCAGAAGTTCTGGTGTGGGGAAGGGACAGCTTTGTGGACTGAGCCTCAACCTGTGGGATCTGATGTTATTGCCAAGGGGATAGTGTTGGAATTGAATTAGAAGACACCCAGCTGGTGTCCACTGCAGAATTGATTACTGGCTTCTTGGTGGGAAAAATTCCCCACACATTTGTTCACGTAAGTCTTCTGTGTTGATGATTGTTTTTGTGATGTGAGAGCAGAGGAAAAAGACATCAAGTGTGTTTTTTCAACACATACAGCTCATAAGGGGGTCTACTATACACTGTTCTAACTGCTCCTAGACCATTAGTCCAGAATTCATGCTCTTTAAGGTTGACACTGTCCTCATGTGATGCTGAATCTGCTGCTGATAGCATTTTCTGTTAGTGTGGTAGGGTTTGGTTAGGACCATGATTATTGTACAAAGCAGGTGACATGTGGGAGTTGAATTTTGATAGATCCCATTTATCCTTGTATTTGATAAATACAAAGTAGGGAAAGTACGAGGTAGTGCACTAATTGCCTGCCAGTGGTTTAATTAATATTCTGGTACAGTCTCCAGGTATGGTCCCAAAATAATACGTTGTAACAAAGCATCAGAGTCTTATTTTAATGAAGTGTAAATCACGAACAAAAGCTTGCATGATTTTTTAAAAATGAAGGCAGAGTCCAGCTATGTTTTTCAAGTTGGTCTCAAACTCTTGGCTCCTCAGATGATCCTGAGTAGCTGGGATTAAGGCATGTGCCACCATGCCCCCTATGCTTTTAATATTCTGTATTTTTCTATTGTGGATTTAAATGTATTTTATTTTTTTTTTAAATAATAGATGAGATTACTGAAGACCCTGGAATCAGGTAGGATTTTACAGATTTTTAAAAATTGTATGTTAACTAAGGCAATACAGAGGAAAAAAAGCTAATATTTGTTGAGTATTCTACTCTGAGCTAGACACCATGTTATATGCTTAGCATTTATTATCTGATATAGTTATCCCAACAGCTTTGCAATGTATCTGCACTATAATAACCTACATTTTTCTAATCAGGCCACTGTAGTTCAGACAGATTGATTAAATGGCCCTTGTTCCTATAGTTAAGAATTAGCTGATCCATGATTTGACCATCAGTCTGTCTGGCTCCCAAATCCCTTCTCTAGCCTCTCAGCATAGATTGACAGAGATGTGTGTAGCACTGGGAGCAAGGTACGGGGTCTCAATCAGATCACTTCAGAAGATTATGTTTAGTTTTATGTTAACTCTCATTTAGAGTTTTCCTCAGAAGCCTGGTTAGTCCAAGAGTGTGCACTGATATGTTTGACAATTGCAGTGGTAACGAGCACCTTGTTTTTACCATCAAAGGATTTAGGGCAGATCTCATGTAGCTGTGGCCACAGGACCAGGTCTGTCTCAAAATCCCGTCTTCTCAAATGATCCTGAGTAGCTTGGTCTAAGTCATGTGTGACCATGCACCCTTATGCTTTTAGTATTTTTTCTATGTATAAGTGAGACCAGGGAAGTCCTAGAGAGGAATTATTTTACTATAAGTGAAGGACATCTGTGTATAGGTCATGTTATGTAAATTACCTTTAGCATCAGTTGAGATGCTATTTTTTTTTTTTTATTTCAGCATAATAAGGGGGTACAAATGTTAAGGTTATGTACATTGCTATTGCCTTCCCTCCCCCCTTGAGTCAGAGCTTCAAGCGTGACCATCCCCCCACAATGCATTTATAATGTATATATATAAACCTATTTGTAATTGGTTTCTCTAGTTGCTGACTTCCCAGTTTGGTTTTTCTCTTTACGCTAGTTCCTTTGCCTAATTTCATGAAGGTTTTTCTTTTCTTCTAGAGTCTTCTCTATGACTTTTCTCTAATCTTTTCATGATTTTTTAAAATGATCTTTATTTTTCTTGGTGTTTCTTTTGTTTTATTATTATTTTTTTCTGCCAGATAAGTATCCCCAATTTTTCTATAGGCAGAATCAAAAGCACAAAGAATTTCAGGATTTTAAGGAATCTTAGAGACTAATCAAAATATCCTCCTGTACTTCAACCTGTGTTGAACATCCTGGTGAAGTGGTTGTTCAGATGGAGAACCTGAAACCCAAAGAGATTAAAGTTGACTTATTTGAATATAGTGGGTGGCAGAAATGAGACTGGAACTCAGGCTCTTTAAATCAAAGCTCGGTACTCTTCTTGTGTCATCCTGTCAGTGAGTGTTTTACTAATAGAAAGCGAAAGTGGTCTAGTGAACCCGATAGAGTAGGAGTAGAATGGAAGTAGCTGGTGATGCCAATGGAAGTGGATACTTATGCAATTAGCAGGGGAAGGCCAAGCTTAAAAAGAGACAACACTGGGTTGGGTAAGAATAAGAGTTTTAGAAATAGATCATATTGGGGTTTAGCCGAGTCTGATAAAGGTAAATCATAGGCATGAAGGACATGGTCTGTTGGGAGTTATCTGGAAAGGCAAACTGAGATGAGAGGTCCAAGGGAGTCCTGAACAGGTTGCTGCTTTTTGTTTTTTTTAATTGGAACGACTGACAAACTTGAAGGTTTCTATTGAAAGACGTAAAAAGAATTTGAGCCTCTGGGAAGAGTCTCTACAGCAAATAGGAATGTGGTGTCATCTACGTGTACCCCAACTTACAGAGAGGTGACTTTGAGCCCCTAGAGTATTAGGGGGCTGGAGGTTGCTGAACTACATAGAACTGTGGCCCAGGACAGGTGTCTCCTCACCTCTGCCTCTTTTCTCAGTTCACTGATGTCCTTCCCATGCACCTGGAGGCTAGGGCAGGGGTAGGCCTGGCTGGTGAATCAGTCATGGAGCTTCAGGTGGGTAGTTGATAACATGCCTGTGCTGGGGGCAGATGACTAAGACTCCAGTTAGCTTATTTTCCGGAAGCAGGGAAACGGAGAGCTCCTACTCTTTATCATTTGAGCCCACCCTTTCAGGAACCTGTGCTTTTTGTAGGCTGAGTATTTAAAGGTTGAAGACTGCCATGGAGTCCTGCAGAAGAGGGATCTGGAAGTGATAGACCATAGGAAGGACGATGATTAGGTAGCACTTAGGGAAATAGAGTTACAGCTACTGGGACTGTGTTTTCCCAGCAGTGTCTGAGTATCTGAGTGCCTGTGAAGGTTTTTAAGGGCTTGCTAATTTATGTGGACCTGAATAAGGCAGGACTTGTATATGGAAAATAATCAGATTTTATAATTTTTAATGTTTTACTCTTTCTGGAAAGAGTATTCCCGATAACAACATATACATTCGTTCTTTGGCTTTCATACATTTAGCTTTGAAACATTTCAAATGGTTCATGAGACTTGCTGTACTGTTTCGGGGTAAAGGGAACAGTGGGGCTTTCTTAAGTGGTGTCTGTGTTGAAGAACGAAGACTGCCATTTCGAGTGACACAGATCAGTCTTTGAATCAGAGATAGATAATGGAGAAGGGACATTGTAATTTTGTACCTTGTTTTAGGTTATCAGGTTTGTTTCTGTTCAGGTAACAAAAGTTATGTCAGACCTTTATTGGATTTTCAGTTAG
>VSMD01101744.1:0-67134 GCA_008750895.1 Mirza zaza
TCCTCTCTCCCTCCCTTCCTCCCTCCCTCCCTCCCTCCCTTCCTCCCTCCCTCCTTTCCTCCCTCCCTCCCTTTCTCCCTCCCTCCTTCCTTCCTTCCTTCCTAAGCCCCAGGGCAGGTGGCCTGTCCCCCAGAACACCTCTACTGTGAGCAGTCTGTCTGCAGGCCAGGAGCCAGTGGATACATGGGTGGGGACTCTCCAGAGGCCCTGGGTGTGGCAGGGAGGTGGCTAGGGCAATCAGAGTGGGGCCCTGATGCGCCCAAATAGCCGAGGCTGCATGCTGGTGGCTGCAGTAACCTCGGGAACAGCAGCCCCATTAGCATCTGCAGGGAAGACGTGATGATATTTACAGCCCAAATCTCCAAACCCATAAAAGGAGGGGGTAGGGCCTGGGAAGGGGAGGGAGGGGCTCAACTTTTTGATAATGTCATAAATGGAGTCTGTCTCCCTGGAAACAGCCATGGCGGTGGCGGCCACAGGCTGACAGGTGTGCGTGCCACGATAGGGGTCTGTGGAGGCGGCGAGGACACTGGGAGGGGTGGATGGGCTGTGACTCGCCAGGCCTGGGCCTCCGGGGTGGCAGTGGCACTGATGAGGGTGCAGTGGAGACGCTGACAGGGGGCAGAGGCCTGGAGCTGGGCATCTGGGGGGCAGTGGGGTGCCTGCTGCTGTCCAGGGTCTGGGGGAGACCCTCCAGCCTTTGGGCTATGGCCCAAGGCCAACCTTAGAGACAGGCCAAGCTGGCAGGCTTGCCTGTCACAGTTAGGAAACTAACTCTTCAGCCATGAGCGCACAAGAGACCCACCCCATGGTGTTGGTCTGCCTAGAGAGGCGCGGACATGGTAGCAGTGCTGGAGGGCCCAGCACAGGTGCGGGAGGCTGTATTACAAGGAGCAGTGAGTGTGATGTAGGAGGGGCTGGCTGGGCTGGCTCAGTTATGCCTAGTGTGAGGGCCCTGTCCTGATACTCTCGTGGTGGGCCCACTCCACCAGAGCTGCTGGGGCCAGGGATTTACCTAAGTCGTCTCATTTCAGAGAGTGCTGGGGACTGGCTCTCAGCCACCCACCAGTTGGTGCTCTACCCTGGCCCCACCGAGGCCCACAGGGACACTAACAGCAGGTGGCAGACAGGAGGGACCGGGACCTGCAACCTGGACAATGGCAGGCTGGGGCTGTCCTTGCTGCCCAGAAATCTCTGGGAGCTGGACCCCTTCCTCTAAACTCTGGCCTGCACTGGGCACCCGCTGCCCAGGTGCCAGGTGCAGGGAGAGGATCTCAATTGGAGCTACAGATGGGTGGGCTGCCTTGGCAGAGGTGAGCTTGCTGTTGTCAGCAGGGTGCGAGTGGGGGCTTGGCGGCTATGGCCGAGGTGACTGGCAAGGGAATGCCTGGTGGAGGGAGGGGCAGGTTGGGGACCTGTCCTTCCAGGTCTGAGGTGCTGCTGTCCTCAGTTCCCTGAGATAAGAGACCCATGATATGAGCATCGGGCCTGTAGCTCTGCTCCCCTCGTGACATACATTGCACCTGAGCCCCACTCCAGGCGGTGGGAGGTGTGGTTCTAGTTCCAGCTTGACCCTGACGTGCTGTGGGACTTCAGCTAGAGCCCTTGGCCTCTCTGGGGCAGGACGCAGGAACACTAAGGGTTTGAGGGTGGGGCCGCTGAGGAGGAGCCCTGGGCGCAGGCTGGGCGCCACTGCCCCCTGCAGACAGCGGGGCTGGTGGAGATCCGGGAGCACCCCCCTATGACCCCTGACCAGGGTGGGGGCTGGTGCGGGCGCAGGAAGCTTCTTGCCATCTGCCTCTGCAGGGTGGCTGTCAGCCTGCCACCTGGCCAGGCTGCCCGTGGGGCTGCTCAGGGCCAGGCTCCCGGGGGTGCGTGTGTGGCGTGTGTGTTGGGAGGGCTCCTGCAGGCGCCGGCCTCTGGCGTCTGGGCCTGTGCACGGAGGCCGCGGGGCTGCTCCTGGTTCCGAGGTGCAGTCCACACCGGAGGGGGCTTGAGGGGAGACGGCCCCGGGGCGGGGCGGGCCAGGGGCTGGGCCAGGGGCTGGCGGTCAGTGAGGCTGGCTCGGCCCAGTTTCCTGTTATCGAGGGCCCACTTGAGGATCTGTGAGAACCTTTGGGAGGCGAGATGCTCTCAGGCCCCCTAGACCACCCCTCCAGCTCTCCTGGCCCGTTGGGCAGGGCCTGAGCCCCCTCGTTGGGCAAGGCGCAGCCAGGAGGGCCGTGGGTGGGGCAGGGCTCCCCATCTGGGGTCTCTCGACTGATGTGCCCTGGCAGAACCCCTGACTCAGTGTCCCTTAGGAGCCACGGAGGTGAGGGATGGAGCAGGGCTGTTGTTCCTGGGACTGGCACACACAGCCTGAGGGGCGCCCCTGAGCAGGCCGGACAGGGAGGAACACCTGAGGGCCTTGGAGGGGCAGTTTCGCTCTGCGCAGGGCCTCTGGGGCTGGCTGGGGCAGACTGAGTTCCCAGGGCTGTGAGGTTGGGGGAGAACTCATGTCCTTAAATTCCTGCCCTGGCCTGCGCCTCCCTGTGCCCCAGGCACGTTGGCCCGACTCCAGGGCGGCTGTGCAGCAGGTGCCTGGGCTGCACAGCCGAGTTCCTTCTGGTGTGGGGAGGGGACTGGGGCTGGAGTTAGGGGCTGGCGAGGGTGCACTTCCAGGGTGGCAGTGGGGCTCAGAGGTGGGCACAGTTTGGCCCGCTCTGGTCCAGTCTCACCTGCCTTTGCTGTCACCTAACTTCACTGCGACCAGCATCCTTAGCTGTAAAGTGGGATTGTGCGTATGGCATGGGACACAATCAGGCACGTCAGGTTAAGTGAGCCAGTTGAGTCCCGCCTGGCACACAGTGGGTGTTCACCGAGTGCCGGTCACACTGCTGTACCGTTGGCATTGAAAGTGCTCTGGGCTCCAGGCAGCCCTGCCCCCACAGCCCGCTGCTCCATGCTGTGTTTGGTTTGGCCCAAGGCCTCCGGAGCCCCAGGGGTCTTCGACAGTCATGTGGTCCTGCCTCCCATTGCTCAGATGTGGAGACTGGGGCCTTGAGGGATGGGGCTACTGCAGGGACCTGGGCTTTGGGGCTTCCTGTGGGGCAGCCCCTTCTCTGGCCTCTCTGCAGCCACCTCTGCTCCCTTGGCGAGCCCCAGCTGTGTCGCCATGGGGTCACCCTCCTCAGCTCCCAGCCAGGTGTCACTGAGAGCAAACGCACACAGACCAGGCGAGCTGAGCGGGTGGAAGGCTGGGGACGGTAGGGAGGGGAGAGTGAAACCCACTCCCGTTCCGCTAATTAGCATCTTACGGAGCAGTGCTGAGGTGCTGTCCCCAGCATGCTCCCAGACAGATAATTACAATGGTTTTTTGGCTGCTGGGGGGCAGCAGGAGGTGGGGGGGGAAGAGGGCTTTTCTAGCTTTTTCACTGTCCACAGGGATTTTTAAATTTACCCACTCTCATCTCATTTGGAGAAGGAAAAAAATGTGTTAATGGACCTTTTTCTGCAGCTGAGAAGGACACTTTATGATAGAGGTGACACATTTCATTTTAATGAGAGGCAAATTCCACTTTATTTTAAACTATAGACCCCCCCTCCCCCGCCCTGAGCCTGAAGATTTTGGGTGTTGAAATTCGAAGCCAGGTTGTCAGGACCTGGGGGCAGCCAGAGGCCTGGGCTGAGTTCCCACCTGTGGGCCACTGTTTCTGCCCGCTCACGCCCCTCCTTTCATTCTCATGCATTCCGCGGGTGGCCTCCATTTATGGGTGAGGAAACTTAGGTTGCGGGAAGTTAAAAGACTTGCCCCAAATAGCTTTGGAATTGTAAGGGTTGGTGGGTGGGGTTTGAACCCGGGCTACCTGACACCAAACTGCGTATTTTCACTTCATCTCACTTCATCTCCCTGGGGTAGGAACTATCCGTCCAGGTCCCTCTCGGACAGGGAGAGGGAGCTCAGGTGAGGGAAGCCAGGTGGAGTCTCCCAGCGCTGGTCAGCCCTGGCCCTGAGCACCTGCGGCTGCACCGGCCGGGAGGAGTCCACACGGGTGCTGCTGGAATGGCGTTTGCCACGGGTCTGGTGGCAGCGCTGTGCAGGTTGCCATCCTGTCTTTCCTGTAGCCTCTAGATTGGAGGGAAGCCCCTCCAGGGATTCGGCCAGACCTGGGAGCCTGGCCGGAGGGGGTGAGCAACCTAGAACAGAGAGAAACTCAAGAAAGAGGGCAGGTGACTTCAGGACCTGCCTGGACCAGCGCTGGGACCGGAACAGGCACTCTGTACCGGGGGGTGTGCAGCTGAGCCCAGGGTCACCTGTCCCTGGTTGGTGCACCTGTGGAATGGGCCCAGCACCCTGTCCACACACAGGGGGAGGGTGGACACAGCTTCCGAGGTCCCCGGAGTTCCAGTCCCTTTCAGGCCCCACCCAGGCTTCCTGGCCCAGCTTCCAGGGGCCACTCTTTCTCAGGGGTCCCCAGGGACACTGGTAGCTCTTATCTGTGGTGTTCGTGGGGGGTCACGGAGGCTGGGACCTCTTCCCGAGACCTGAGAGCCCGCTGTGGAGAGTTCTGGGTGAGGATACACTGGCTCCCAGACCCTCGCTTTTCTAGACCAGGGGAGAGCATCGTGGACCCTCGCCCCCGACGTGAGGCATAGCGCCGCACACTGCGGGCGGCGCCCAGGGGCGCCAGGCAGAGCACTGGAGCCGAGCCCAGCCCGCCCCTCGCGGGGCAAGGGGGTGAATAACACCACCTCCTGTGGGGTGGTGGGAGGTGTCGCCGTGACGCTGTGTGAGGTTGGGTGTGTAGTCCGTGCTCAGAAGTGGCTGCAGACGTGAAATTCCAGGAACCGTGACATTTTAGAATCCCAGACCTTTGGGGGTCCAGGGTCCGTGGATGTCAAGGAGGTTGGGAAGAACCTCCGAGCCGCTGCCTCCACCCTCTAGAAAGGGGCTGCTCCCCCCGGTCTGTGACACCGTCTCCCCGGTTCGGCCTCATCCTCTGAGCCTGCCACAACCTGAGGTGCCAGTGGGTGAAGGCATGCTGTGCCGGAGCCAGGGCTCAGCTTTCTGCGTGACTTGGGCCCGGAGGAGGGTCACAGTCATTACTTGGGGGCCTAAGGACGGGCACCAGCCGCACCTTCGGGCCGCTTCCCTGACCGGCCCAGGCAGGGGCTGGGTGGCTGTGGGTGTCTGGGTGCTGTCTCGGCCCTGGAAGGCAGCCCGCCAGGCCAGGCTGGGAGCTCCAGCCTCCTATGTCCCCAGCCGTGGCCAGGGCAGGGGCTCAGGAAGGGCCTGTTAACTCCTGCGGAATCGAGGAGGATCATTTCCTGAGAAAGGTCCCTGGATCTGGAGACAGGTTTGGATTTGAATCTGCTCTTCCTAGTGTGTGGCCTGGGTGAGTCTCTTAACCTCCCAGTTTCCCCATCTCTAAGTGGCAGCCGTGGGCACCTCTGGGCAGTGGTGGACTCAGCCAGATCGCGGCAGTAAAGCCCCGCCCAGCACCCAGCGCCCAGCACCGCCGGGCCTCTCGGAGAGGAGCTGCTGGTTTCAGGGCCTGCCTCTCTGGGCCCCCACTCCAGCTGAGGCACTAAGGGTTATTTGGTTCTGGAGACTCAGGCCCCAAGTCGCGATGTCCCTCCAGTCTTGGGGACCCCATCTCAGGTAGCCCCTGGGAAGAGCCATGCTCCCCAGGCTAGCATACTTGGCCCCAGATCCCAGCCCCACCATGTGTTGCAGTGCATCTGTGGGCAGGTCACTCAGCCTCTCTGAGTCTCAGTTTCTTCACTTGAAAGTGGGGAGGATCGGGTCTCGGAATCTCATGAGCTCACTCGTGTGGTGTGTACACGGGACAGCAGGTCTTATGTGCGGTGCCTGGCGTGTGGGAGGTGCTTGCTGATGGCCGCTCGTTCCGGGCCTCCCCCCCCAGCTTCTCTTCCCAGGAACGTTCGTGTCATGGGTGGTGCCGGGCACGAGGCCAGCGGATGGCGGCTGTCCAGCACCCAGGGCTGGGTGGGGGGCTGAGGTGCTCTCTCCCCATCCTCTCTCCGTGCAACCCCCGCCTCCATCCTTGGCCGCGACATTGCCCAGCTGGGGTGTGGAGGGCGCAGGGAGAGCCGGGCCCTGACAGCACCTCCCATGGGAGCGTGCCTTCCTCGCTCTCTGGCTGACCCTGGCCATTCTGTTGGCATCAGAACTTCCAGGCGGTGTAAGGGGGAGGCTGGGAGGGGTCTCAGGAGGCTGCTTGAAGGGGGCCTTTGCAGGACTTGACGTGGTTAATGTGGGTAGCAGAAGGCAGGTGGCCCAGCCAGAGCAAAGTCCTGGGGGTAGGAATGGCCAAGTGGGATGTTTTTTTTCCTTGAGCTCTTGGCAAATTTCCGCTCATCCCAGCTGCAGCTTAGCACAGCCTGCTGGAGCCCTTTGCTGGCTTGGTGGCTGACAGAGGCTTCCTGCTCCGGGCCCCATCCTGCGTGGACAGCTGCTTCTGTCCAGGAAGGCTGGGCCAAATGGTCTTCGGTCCTGGTGCAGCTCTGAGGCTCTAAGCCTGGCCTGGTTCTGGCTGTAGCCAGGGTCTGGGACAGTGAGGCCAAAGACTCTGGTGGGGGCTGCACAGCAGGGCCCATACATTGTCCCCGAGGGCAGTGGGAGCCATGGGAGGAGCTTGAGCAGTGGAGGCCTGGATGATAGCAGGCTTTATGGAGGAGGGACAGGGCAGGAAGATACTTGGAGTGATGGGCCTGCAGTGGGCTGAGAGAACTCCCTGGCAGAGGGACCTGTGCCTGCACCCTGTGGCCTACCCTCCCCCAGGCTGCAGTGCCTCATCTGCCCTGAGTGAGGAATAACCCAGGGCGTAGATCACCCTAGTGAGCAGGCATTGATTTCTGGATCATGAATTTCTCTCTTCTGCTGTCCTCTGACAAGCCTGGCCCGGGGCTGGGTGGGTGTGATCGAAGGAGGGGTGGGGAGACAGAGCTGGCGCAGAGCTGGGGACTGTCACCATCCCCCCGGCCCATCTGTTCTTTCGGGTCCCTGTCCCAGGCTGCCCCTCTGTCCGTGTGAGTAAATCAGGGTTCTGCTTTCACAGACCTGGTTCTTTTCCTTCATGGCTCTGCTTGCAATTTGTATTTAATGCTTTATTTGCTCACTGTGGGGCCAGAGGCTGTGGCTGCCTTGTTCACCAGCTTGCCCCCAGTCCCCTGGGACAGAGGAGGCACTCAATTCGTATCTGTTAAACTGAAGACAGAAAAACTCAGTAGGCTTCTGGCTGGGGCCGACTCCCACCCTCAGGAAGCCCCAGCCAGGGAGCAGAGGGGGCGGTGAGGAAGCTCGGGGCCCTGTGTCTGGGCCCTTGGCAGGAGGGCAGGGCCCGGGTGCCCCCGGGAAGCCCCGCAGCATGGGGCAGGAGCTGCGGGGGCTGCACTGGGGTCATAGGACAGTGGGCACTGGTGGGTGTTTGGGCGCTGAGCCAGCGGTCCTCTCTCTTCCCGGGAGCACCCTCATTCGCCTGTTTTGCAGACTGTGTGTTCATTTCCCTGCTTGTCGATGACTGGCGCATGTTGCTGCTCACAGATTGCCCCGTTTCAGGCATTAACGATGGACTTTTCCTGTGGACGCCGAGGCTTTAGCTCTATTTGTCCACCATCCCCCACCTCCACCCCACATTTTTGATGGACTGAGCTTCCCAGCTGAGCTGCGTAGTGTCCTCTGTTTACTTTTCCTTTCTTGACAACTCTGTTTTCCCTGGAGTTAATAATTGTCCTCTTGGGGGGGGGTGGGAGGGAGACTTTTTTAAAATCACTAATTCCATTCCCAGCTTTCCCCAGGTGAGTTACTGACACATGGAGTACTCGATCAGTTTGATCCTTTCGCCCTATCTGGACACCGCCGAGCAGCAGGCGGGCGGGGTCACCGTCTCTGCCACCCTGGGATCACGCCCCCATGTCTTCCTCTTAGTCTACACTTTCATTTTGGTGGAACACATCCTCCAGTAAGCTTCCAGAAAAGTTAAACACAAGATACGTTTTTGAGGCCTTGCACGTCTGAAGAGTTCTTCATTGTGTCCCAAATCTTGATTGATAGTCTGTGTGTGGAATTCCAGATGAAGATCTTTTTCCTCCCAGAATTTTAAAGGAGGCCCCTCTTTAAAGTCATTGCTTGCTGTTCTGGCGTTGAGAAGTCACCATGGCTATTCTGACATTTGATTCTTTGTATGCTGTATGGGATTTTTTCTTTCTGGAAGTCTGTAGAAAATTCTTTTTCCTGTGTTCTGATTATTCTCATGTGCTGTGCCTTGGTGAGGGTCTGCCTTTTCAAATTGGAAATTCATATTCTTTGCTCTGGAAAAGTTTTTGAATTACTCTTCTTGTTTTTAGCGACAGCACCTGGCTCTGTTACGCAGGCTACTGGAGTGCAGTGGTGTGATCAGAGCTCACTGTAGTCCTAAACTCCTAGGCTCAAGCGATCCTCCTGCCTCAGCCTCCTGATAGCAGGGACTACAGGCATGTGCCAGCATGCCTGGCCAATTTTTAAAAAACTTTTGTAGAGATAGGATCTCACTTTGTTGGATAGGCTGGTCTTAAACTCCTGGCCTCAAGTGATCTTCCTGGCTTGGCGTCCCAAAGTGCTGGAATTACAGGCGTGAGCCACAGCAGCCAGCCTGAATTACTCTTTTTATGATTTCCTAACTGCCCTGTTTTCTGTTCTCTCTTTGTGGAATCCCAGATAACCAAATGCTGTGCTTCCCGGACGGAGCTGCGACACCCTCATCTTCTCCCGCCTGTGTTAGTGTCTGTCTTTCTGCTCATTTTCTAGATCTCTTCAATTTCATCCTTCTACCCTTTTAACAGAGTTTTTTTTTTATACAGCCATTGTTAATATATTAACAGTTTTTAATTTCTGTTTTTTAGATGATATTAAGCTTCAGAGATTTCTTTTATTTGTTGAAAATTCTCTTTAAAATATATTTGCATCCAGTTCTTGTTTCATGGGTACTATATTTTGTTTTTCTGACAAAAATAATGATAGCTTTAAAAATTTTTTTTTTCTTTCTATATCCAATGACAGCAAATTGATAGCTTTTAAAAAATTAAGTTTCCTTCCATCTGCATTGCTTGTTTTGTTCAAGTTGCCCCTTTTTCTGTTTGTTTCCTTGTTCGGGACCCGAGTTCCATGTTGGGGTTTGCTCAGCTATCCGATGGGCAGGAATGGACGGAGCACCTCCTCTGTGCCAGCCCTGGCCAAAAGTCTCCTGAGCTGGTGGAGCTGATGCCCCAGTGTCAGGCTGCCCCTACAGGAGTGGGGCACTACAGGCTGGTGCCCCTTGTGCACAGGTGCGCTTGTCAACCGTGGCTTCTCTGCAGTGGCCTGCCTATGCCAGTTCACAGGGCGGCCGCAGTGGCGGCGTCTCCCAGAAGGACTCAGAGTCTCCTGGAGCTGAGTGGGAGAGGAAGGCTGGGGTCCCGACTGGAAATTCAGCATAAAAATTTCACCTATTCCTTCAGTTTTCAGTGTGGTGTTCCCCAGGCCAGAGACCCTCAGCTCGATCTTCCCTAGAGAAAAAAGTGACTGCTAGTCTTCCCAGAGCAGAGCTGGGAGGGAGCCCCTCGGGGTCTGCCTGCTTCTCGCACAGACTTCCCACCTGCCCTTCACTGTGTGTGCAGGGTACCTGGTGCCACCAGTTCCTGAGCCTGGGTTCTGCCCAGGTAATAGGACAGGGACTTGGGACTCTGCTTTCCCAGCTTTGCCAAGTCAATTATCACTCACCCATCTGCTGTGACTTCCCAAATTATGTTGCTATTTCCTCTTCTTCCATTCTTGGTCCTTGTGGATTTATGTACAAAAAAGATTTTTCCTTATTGTGATGGGGTTCTGGAGGGGAGTGGAGGTCACCCCTCACGTGTGCTCATTCCGCTGTGGTTAACCTGTATATCCATGTTGTCCCAGCCCTGCTGGTAGATACCACAGCGTTTGTCTGCCCACCCTTATGAACAGGCAGCTGTGAGCACTGTGCACCCCCTTTGTGCGTGTGCAGAGACTCGCTTGGAGTGGAATTGCTTTCGGGTGGGGTATATGCAGCTTCAGCTTTCAAAGATAAGATCAAATTGTTTCCCAAAATACTTGTGGCAACTTCCACCTCCACCAGCAGTGGATGAGAGGTCCTGTTGCTGTAACGATGCTTGGCACTGTCTGACTTTTTAGATGTCTCCAACTAAACAAATTGTGTCTTAACAGAATTGTGTCTCCTCCTTTCACTCGGCATTTCTTGGAATTCTGCGGGCTCGGCAAGCCTTGTCGTGTGTTTACTGGCCCTCAGGTCTCCTCTTCTGCCAATTGCCTGTTCCAATTCTTTGCCTTTTTTTAAAGAGTGGGTGATTTGTCTTTTTCTTATTGATTTGCAGAGTTCTTTATATAGCCTGGAAACAAATTTTTTTGTCAGCTCTGTGTGCTACGGGTGTATTCTTCTAGTCTGCCTGTGGCTTGTCTTTTCCCTGTGTGATGTCTTTGCACAGATGATTTAAGTTGTAACAAGGTTAAATTTCTCACCTTTACGACTTAGCTTTTTATAACTTATTGGGGATGAGCATTTTTAAGGCTCTTGATGTATATTGCTAAATTGTCACTGAGAAAAGTTGTCCTAGTTTGCCCTTGGACTGGCAGAGAGCGGACGTCTCCCGGTGCACAGACGGTAGGCGTGCACGCAGAGCAGGTGGGACCCGGAGCGAAGGCCACTAATGAACAACTGAAATGCACACGGCGTGCAAACCTTCGCAGTGGTGTGGAGGAAAAAGCTTCACTTGATCCTTGACGCCATCCTAGAAGGCCCTTTTCTTTGTTCTCCTTTGGAGACCCGAGGCCTCCTGTCGGGCGGTCACAGGTGACTTTGATTCAAGCCCAGCTCTAGGGCGGGGGCTGGGCTGGGCGAGGAGGAGGCTCCAGGGATGGTGGCTAATTAGTGTCCAGGGAGGTGAGAAGGAACAGCTGGCCTTCCCCTGGCGGGGCCACGTGTGTTGTCACTGGCAGCGTAGTGTTTGCGCCTCTGAAGTCTCACCCCGCTGGGGAGTGGAAGGGGCTTCGGGGTGGAGAGCCCTGGGGTCTGCCCCTCTCCAGCTGTGTGATCGGGGCGGGCTCTGGACCCTGCGGGGCTCTCCTGGGTAGCATGGCCATGGTGCTAACACGGAGCGGGAGCGGGAGGGCTGAGCCGGGTAGTGCAGGTATGGCTTCTGAACCAGAGGTGCTCTTGGGAGAAAGACCTGTCCCTGGGGAGAGCTATGGGGGAGGGCGGGCACCCAGGAGGAGTGGGTTGCAGGAGACACGCTGGGGTCAGACAGTGGGGAGGGCAGAACCTGGGGTGGTGGTGGGACCGGTGCCCTTCATTTCCGTGTAAAAGGTCCGTTTTGAGAAACTGACCTTGTCCAGCGAGTGGGGGAGGGGCAGGGCAGGGAGGAGGGGCTGGAGGAGGCACTGGGCCGCAGCCCCCGCCTGCCTCTGCCATGCGCCTGTCCCTCCTCCCCGCCAGGCCCCAGGCTGGCCTTGCCTCCTGCCACTCCCTGGCCTGAGGGGTTAATTTTGAGGTGCCTGAGAGAGCCTGGCAGTATGTAAATCCATACACTTTCATAAACTGCTTAATTAGGCAAATGTTAATGAGATGTTAATTACTGTTGTGCCTGAAGATCCCACAGAAACCGGGATTATGTTTCTCTTCAAACATCCCGTCTTAATTATAACTTGTGCTTAATTCTGCGGCCTCAGCCAGCTGGCGAGGGCGGGGCGGCACCCCCCTTTCTGGGCGGTTCTCCCGGCCGCCTCACTTTCAGTCCTCTTCATTGCTCCCAGGTCTGTTAAGTGCCCACTGTGTGCCAGGCACATGCTGGAGCTGGTGCTGGGGTGACAGAGAGCAATTAGCCCCCCAGGGAGGAGCTCCTTGCCCTGTGGGAGGCCGTTTGTCAGGACCCGGTGCAGTGCAGGCCCCTCAGGGCAAGGGACAGAGTCTGGGACTCAGGCAGGGCTGGGCCAGAGGAGCCAGTAGTGGTGAGTCAGGGAGGCTTCTTGGAGGAAGAGACCTGTTAGACCGAGTGTTGAAAGTGCCAAAGTGTTCACTGGGTAGATACGAGGCTGGACGTTGGGGCGGAGGGTCCTGCTTGGGCCAAGCGCTGGCGGTTGAAGCCGTGTCCATACTGTGCCCGCCCTCTCCGGCCTTGCTTTCCCAGCGTCCAATCCGGATCTCTTGCCTTGAAGCTCAGGAGTCTGGGAGGCTCTACGTGGGGCCACCAAGTGGCCTTGGGCAGGTGTCTGCTCCTCTCAGGGCCTCACTTACTCCGTCCATACTCTGATGGCCGGGTCAGGAATGGACGTGGGCCTGTGGGAAGTGGCCCCTGACCCCAGGAGGAAGGTGGTCAGGGTCGGCTCCTGGAGGGGGCTTGCCCAAGGCCTGCTCCTCTGGAGCTCCGAGACTCTGTCTCGCTCTTGCACTTGGGTCTTTGAGCATAGCACATACATGTGCTCGGTGTGTGCTGTGGTCCCACCCCCCGGGCCTGACCACCGTAGCCAGGGTCTAAAAGACTGGCCTGCATGCACTGTCCTCATGCCACTGCCGCCACCCACCTGGGCCCGCTCCGCCTTCACCCAGCACGGGCGCCTGGTGCGGCCTCGGCCCTCTCCTCGTCCTCTTCCGCCCCAGGACCAGGAACCCCAGGAAGCTGTTCTGGTGCAGCCAAGCCTGCCAGGGGGAATTCAGGGCTAGACTGCCAAGCTCTAAGTCTCAAAAGACCTAAGAGGGCATGAAGCCCCATTTTACAGACGAGGGAAGATGAGGGACATGAGGCCAGAGAGGGTCAGGGCCTGGCCTGAGTGTCACAGCCAGCACTTAGTAGCACAGCACAGCCTAGAGCTGGGTCTCAGGTGGCTTACAGGCCTCCTCCTGGGGGATCACTGAACACTGATGCACAGCCAGACTGCATCACTTATATCCACTTTACAGATGGGAAAACCGAGGCTCAGAGGCCATGTGCTGGGGATGGAGGCTCGAGGGGCTGGGCATGTGGCAGGGCCCCAGCAAGCTCTTTGGGTCATCTCCTCTGATACTGCTGTGCTATGGCAGGGAACTGTGGGCGAGGGGTCTACAGGCCATGAATAAGGGGACTCCACTCCGTGCCCCTGGAGCTGGGAAACTGCCTTGGTGCCTTTCCTGCTGAGAACTGCCAGAATGTCTCCTTCAAGCACAGAGTTATAGTGGGAGACTATTTACCTGGAATGTCCTATACCTGACCTGGACCCGATTAATGGCATTTTCAGTCTAGACATCTTACCTCGCAAGAGAGCACGATCCTGGAGGAAGAAAGCTTTTAGCTCATTATGTGGATTTGAACAGTTACAGCTCAACCCTTTAAACTGGATACTTAAAAAGAGAGAATGAAAATATGAAAACAGAGAACATCCATCCCAACTCCTGTGCCACTGGCAAGACTGTGAGGACAGCCTTTGATCGCCTGTGGTCCCATGCCTGTGGCCTGGACTGCTGTAGAGATGTCCCTCACAATTTGGTGGTGGGTCCCTGCATTGCCCCACCCAATGCAGTGGAACAAATGTTTGGTTCTATAGAAAGGCATGAGTTAAAAAATGGATACTTTGCCTGGGTGCTGTGGCTCACACCTGTAATCCCAGCACTTTGGAAGGCTGAGGTGGGAGGATTGCTTGAGACCAGGAGTTCAAGACCAGCCTGGGCAACATAGCCAGACCTCTTCTCTACAAAATAAAAATTAAAAAATTAGCTACGTGTGGTGGCACACACCTGTAGTCCCAGCTACCCAGGAGGCTGAGGCAGGAGGATAGCTGGAGCCCAGGAGTTTGAGGTTGCAGTGAGCTATGATGATGCCATTGCACTCCAGCCTGGGTGACAGAGTCAGACCCCATCTCTTAAAAAAAAAAAAAGATACTTGTTAACAACAAAATAAAACCTTTTCTAAAATTTCTGGTTTGTATGCTTCTGGTTGTATTCCCAGTGTGGGCCTAGTTGAGGGTCCTGTTGCCCCCTACCCCCTTTTGTCACCCAGGATGTGCTCACCTCCCTCCTCTTCCTCCTGTGCTCCAGTTGCCCCAGCCCCAGGCAGGACACAGGGTGCTCAGAACAGATGTAGAGATTTGGCCCCTGGGAGCTGGAGTCTGGCCCCTGGTGAGCCTCCTGCCCAGGGCTCTCAAACCTAGTGCCTAGGGGCCAGCAGGGGTGGAAATGAGTAAAGTAGTCTGGCAGGGACTGTGGGGAACTAGAGGGCCATCCATCAGCCCCAGCTGATTGTTACCATGTGGAAATGCAGATCCTGTGTGGCCAGATTAGATTTTTCCAAGAGAAACCAGAAATCCAGATTTCTATGTGATTTGTAAAAGTTGGCAACTGATTCTAATCTTTTAAAAACCCCTGAGCAGGCCAAACCAAATGTTGTGTTGCTCAGTTTGTAACCCCCGAGTCTGGTCCAACCTCTGCTTCTGCAACAGCCACTGACGCCCGGCGGGGCGGGGGCCTGGGCCTGGCCCCTCCAGAGGCCCCAGATCTCCCACCTCTTTGACCCTCTCCTCACCCAGCCTGGGCTGGGACAGGTGCCCGGCGGACACCCGCTTCCTTCCCCACGGAGGAGGGAGCCATCAGGCGCGCCTGAACGACACCCAGAAACGGCTGCTGCAGGAAAACAGCCGTGAGTCACCACCGAGCTCTTTTAAGGAGAAAACATGCTGCCTTCTTAGAATTGTCACCCAGGCCCACTTGGGGAGGTGCGGGTGCGGGGGCGACTCTGAGACCTGGCAGTTAATTTCTGGGGTGTGTGCCCCTCTGGGCCTGATCAGGATGGGTCCTGGAAGGCACCCAGTGAGCAGTGATGTCCTGGTCACAGGTGTGGCTCAGATGCCAGGCTCCCCACGGCTGTGGCCAGGGCTGAGGGCTCAGCATGCTCATTCAGTTCTGACTCTTAAAAATAACACAGGAACTCTTTTATTAAAATAACTGTGTTACCAATCGACATGTTTTAATAGGACACTCAATTAGGGCAAGATTTACAGAGTTGCAGACGCCCCCCACATCAACTGGCTGCTTTTTCCCCAGCGCCAGCTCCAGCCCGTCCGTCTGGCGCGTTCCTGCTCCCAGCCGAGAGCGAGACCAGGGCTGCTTTTGGCACCTCTGCAAGTAAGGGACGCTTACTTGTGAAGGGACGCTTGCTGGACACCTATGGTGTGCCAGGCACCGGGCTTGGTGCTGCGATAGATGACCTCACTTTCTCTTGACAGCCACCTTGTAAGGTGGGTGTAACTGGCTCCATCTTCGCAGGTGAGGAAGCTGAGGCTCCAAGAGTGAGTCACAGGGCCTGCAGGCCCAGCTGGGCAGAGCTGGCTGTGGGCGTCTGGCGGTAGCAGCCTTGCAGGCCTGTCCTCATTCCCAGCCACCCAGCCTTCAGACTGGGCAGGGCCCTTCCATCCATGCCTCTCCTCTGTGCCAGTCCACGCTCAGGCCAAGGGGTCTCCGGGCTGCTGGGGGTGCTGGGGCTGGTACTCACAGGCCAGAGGCCAGTGAAGGCAGGAGGAGCCATGCAGAAGTGGGGTGTTTGTGCACACAGGAACCCCTGCACACAGGTCACGACCCCCCCCCTCCCCCCCGTGCCTGCTGCCTGCTTGCTAAGTGCTTTCCAGGTCTTCAGAGAAGGCCCTGGTTTTGCTCCTTACTCACAGAGGGTGGGGTGGTTTGGTCTCAGCTCCCTCAGCTGGGGGCCAGGTTCCCTACGGGCTGGGCGGAGCCGACCCCACTCTGGAACACCCAGGCAGTCCAAGGCTGACACGGGGCACGCACTCGGGCTGTCGGACTCACCCAAATGTTTCCCCTTTCCCCTCAGGGCCAGCCCCTCTCTGACCATGGCGAGGCGCCGCCAGAACTCTTCGTGCCGAGCACAGAGCGTGGGCTGTCCTGGGCGGTGGCCCCTCTGACTCTCCCAAGACCCCCATGGAGCAGGCACTCTAATCATCATCATTTTTCAGATGAGGAAACTGAGGCACAGAGAGGGTAAGCAGCTTGTCAAGGGCGCAGGGTAATGGGGAAGCAGGGATCGGAGCCCAGGCATCCAACGCCAGAGGCTGTGCTCTTTAACACCAGAGGCTTGGCTGCTCCCTGGGCCTAACCCGAGCCTCGCCTCGTCCGAGAAGCCCCTCCTGACTGCCCCACGCGCAGCTGTCAGCTGTCTCTCAGAGCATGCAGGCGGGCTGCGGGGTGGAAGGGACACCCAGGAGAGGACAAAAGACCCAGCCGTGGGAGATGGGGAGGACTGGGCAGCGTCTCATTTGCGCCGTCCGTTGTAGACAGGGAATGGGGCCTGGATATGGGGCGTGGCCTCTAGGGGTGCAGCTGGGGCGGGCAAAGCGCGACTCCGACCCCAGGCCGGTGCTCTCTCTTCTGTGCCCGCTCGCCGAGTGGATTCTGTGTCAGACAGGCCCAGGTGGATGGCAGGCCAGGCCAGAGAGCACTCCGGCTAAGTCCCTTTTCCACTCCTCTGCCCCAGCCCTGGAAACCGCAGGCTGGCAGGCTGGCAGCCTCCCTCCCATCCTCCACCCTCCCACCATTAAAGAAAGCTGGGAGGTGAAGGGAGGGCTGAGCTGTTGACTTAAATGTTTAAATTAGCCCCACTTTGCTGAAAGCCGGGTGTCAGGATAAATCCATTCCTACAATGTCATATATCTTTTCCTGAGTGGGAAGTTGGTGAATAAATGAATGTTCTTCATATATTATTATGGCCTGACACAGCCAAGGCAGGGAGAGGCAGCCGGAGTGATTAATGAGCAGGTCTGTGCTAACGCATGGGAGGTCGGGCTCCCCATGGGGCCTGTGCCCAGGGGCCCTGGCCAGGGTGGGGCTGAGCCCTGGTTCTGGGGTGTTCCAGCCAGCTTTCGCCTAGGCCGGCAGGTCCGTGGCCGCCTTGCGTTCTCTTGTTCATCCTCCATCTCTCAGGGGAACCTGCTGCCCCTTGCTGGCTCTGTTTACCCTGTGTCCACACCCTCTCTCCTCCCCTCTGGGGACTTGAAATGACATCTCTGTGGCTCAGGGCCCGTGGAGGGAATAGAACCCTGCAGGAAGAAAAATATAAGAACTTATCACCTATATGGCGTTTTTAGATCCAGAGCACTTTGACTTGGTCTTCACAGTAAGTCCATTGACAAATGGGGAAACCAAGGCACAGAGCTGGACCTCGATCCCCACGAGGCCCGAGGGCCCAGCCCAGAGCCAGTGGTCTGTGGGCTCGGACCCTGTCCCACAGAGCAGAGCCAGGCCTCTGAGGCAGACTGTCCCGGAAGACTCTTCTCAAAGGCAGGGTCTGCGTCTGGCACATCCAGCCACGAGGATTCCTGAGGAGCCCGGGAGGCCTCCTGAGGGAGGCGGCCCTGGAATGGGGGACCAGGGAGGGAGGGAGGACGGTGGCTCCTTCCCTGGCTTGGGCTTCATTTTCCGCTCCCGGGCTGGAGGGGCCGCACGTCTGGATGGGAGCTGCTGGTGGGTGAGTGTGTGGGCATGGGTGTGTGCGGGCGACGCCAGCGGCTGGGGGGCGACGAGGGGGTTGGGGAGCGCAGTGCCGTCCCCCGCGCACGCTCTCCTGACGTGGCGCCTTGGGTCGTCCCTCAAGCAGCGTGTTCAGTGTTCCAGCACCGCGCTGAAAGGTGCAGGACTCGTCGCGAGCCGGACACTCAGATGCCGGGGTGGCAGGACGGCCGTGTGCTCGCTCCCTTGCCAACCAGGGCTGCGGGCCTTGGCTCCCGCCTCGGGCTGGGCCTGCCCTGGCGGTGTGTGCAAGCGTGTCTTCGTGTTACCTGTGCGCAGGGCTGTGCGTTTTGTGGGACCGTGTGTGAGCATGTGTCCGCGTGTGTCACTGTGTGCTTCGTTGTGAACATGTCTGTGAGAATGCATGCTGGACTGTCATTGCGTCATTGCGTGTTAGTGTCGTGTGTGTGTGTGACCGTGTGTGTGTGTGAGCCCCCAGAACACGAGCTCAGTGTCTGAGCTCTTTGGGCCCCGTCCTCCTCTGGGACTCAGCTGAGACTGTGGGCTCCGTCACTGTGCAGCGCCGTCTGCACACAGAGGCTCGTTTCCGCAGTGATGCGCAGAGGGAAAGAGCAGGCTGCGTGGGCAGCGTCCGGCCTGGGGCCCGCAGGGCCCTTCCGCGTGTGCAGGGACTTGCTCCCTGCTTGGAGCGGAGGCTTTGCCTCTCCAGCCCTGCCCTAGACTGGCCCAGCCTCTCCTCGCCAGGCCTTTGCTTAGCCTCACTGTCAGTATCGGATGGCGAGGAGACCTGCAGGGGACCCCGGTTCCTCCCCAGAGTCAGGAAGAGGATCTTGGGAGCAGTTAAGTATCAAGCTGCGTTGGGGCAATCAGAGGAGGCTGAGGGGCGCTTAGCGTCGCAGAGGGGAGCACGAGGCATCTGGAGAGGAGGAGGGTGGAGGGACAGGGAGGCAACCAGTGGGGGCAGAGGGCACTTCCAAAGGTGAGGAGCGGGAGACGTGGCAGCAGAGTTCGGGCACGGAGTGAGTGAGCATCTGCAAAGTGAAACGGGTGCAGCTGTGGAGCTCTCCCCGGGTCACGGGAAGAGCTCTCTTCAGTCACTTCTGGAAAACACGCACGCACACACATAGATGTGTATTTTGCAGCTCTGCTTAAGCACCTGCAGTGGGGGCAGCGCCGTGCCTGCCACTGTGCACATGTTTCGTCTTACAGATAAAGAAATGGAGGCTCAGGGCGGTAATGACCCGCTTAGGTTGGGGCACAAGTAAATGGTGGTATTAGGGTTCAGTTCCAGCTCTGACTTCAAAGCCCATGCTTCTCCCTCTCCATGACTCAGTTTCCCCATCTGTTCCTGATCTGTACCATGCCTCAGTTTCCCCAGTCCATTCTCATGTTTGGCTACTCTCTGTGAATTCTGGGGCTTCCTTTGGGACTATGGCCTGCTGACCCCAGAGTTCTCTCTTCTGAGCAAGATTTTGAGCCTGGACTTCTGGGGAACTTCCTCCTCCCCCATCAGATCCCTGGGGCCTCTCTCCTGTCCCCAGGCCACTGTGGGGCCGGGCTAGGGGTGGTCAGTAGGGGCAGGACTGAGTCCTTGGCAACGAGGGTATCTCCACACTCCTGAAGGGGACTGAGTGGGGACCTGGCTGTGCCCAAGTCTGGTCCTAGAAGGGGTCCTAGTGTCAAAGGAGAGTTTGTGCATCCGCCTGTGACCTGGCCCCTTTTGCTGCACAGCCCGCTGGCAGAGGGAGAAGCCACACCTTCCTTGTGCACAGCTCTGGGACAGGTCAAATGCTTCCCACCGTGGTGCCTGCCTCAAGCTTCACAACCACCCTGGGGGCTGGAGACCCCAGGGCCCCGTTTTATAGGTGAAGAAACTGAGTTTCATGGAAACCTGTGAATTTCCCGAGGTCCCTAGTGACTGGGGGCAGAGCAGGGCTAGGTGTCTTCTGCTCACCTGTCTGCCTCGGCCTGGCCCTCTGCCAGGCTGGGGTAGGGAGGCTGTACCGTGGGTGCAAGGGAGGCTGGCCGTGAGTTCTGAGGGGCTACCAGAGGCAGGGCCTGGGGCCGGAGGGGACTCTGCAGGCTCTTACTCCTCAGAGCCCCTCTGTGGGACACCCAGCGCAAGCCACGCCGGGACTGCGCCTGCTGTGCCCTGGGTCCCGCCGCCCTGTCTCGGGGAGGCGGGTGTGCCTAATGAATTAATTAATGTTGGCAAAGCACTTGGAGATCTCGGGGTGAAAGGTGCTCAATACATGCAAATCAGAGCGATTGTTATCACCCATAATTACGGAGTTTCTGCTGGAGAAATTATTCAGAGGCAGACGGAGGCTGGCCGCACCGGGCCCTGCCAAGGTCGCTCCTCCATAGTGGTGGGGTCTGGCTTCCTTTCCTCCCCCTTCCCGCCTTTCCTCTTCTCCTTCCTTTTCTGCTCTTTCCCTTCTTCCCTTCTGCCTCTTCCCTCCCTCCCGCTTCCTCCCTCGTCTTTCCCTTCCTCTCCTTTTTTCCTCCTTTCTCCTCCTTTCCCTTCTGCCCTCCTCATCTCCCCGCGCCCGCTCTCCCAGTCCGCATCTGTTGCTGGCGTTTCCACAGCAAACGCCTTCCGTCCTGGCTCCTGAAGACAGGGCCTGGCCCTCTCTGGGGAAGGAGAGGCTGGGCAGTAGCTTCTCACACTTTGGAAGTGAGAAGGATCCAGAAACTGAGACTCACTTTCTCCTTCTGCTATGTGGGTCCAGAAGGGGTCCCCCGTGCCTCTTGGGTGCTGGCGTGCCTGGGAGGGCTGTCTCATGTTGTTTGCATGAGCATTGTGGGTGTGTGCGCGCACCTGGCGTGCCTGCCTCCAGGCCCTGCCCCGTCAGACGTGTTCTCCGTGTGCCTCGTTCCCCAGCGAGGAAGGCTGAACCTCTTCTACCAGGCTGAGCAAGTGGCCCCTGCTGCCAGTTCTTGGCAGTGCCCGGAACTGGCGATCCAAACAAATCATCTCTCTCAGCTGCACCCTGTTCCTGCTCCTCCTCCCGTCCTCTTGTCCTCTGTTTCCATGACTGCCCATGTCTTTGTGCCCAGGAACCCCAGGGAGCTCCCTCCAGATTCAGCACCACAAACAGCAGCTGGCTCTGTGGGCCCCTGTCTCCTCCCAGCTGACCTGCGCCTCCAGAGGTCGTTCTGACGCAGGCCCGCTCCCACAGACGGGACACTCAGGCCCAGAGAATGCCAGTGATTTATCCAAGGCACACAGACGCTGAGCTTTGGAGCTGAACGACACCCCTTGTCTCTGAACTTCCCGTTGCAGCTCACGGAGGCTTTAGGGCGTCCTGGTGTTCCGTCAGCAAACACTTAGCAAGCTGCTGTCTCTATGCCAAACTTAGTGATGGAGGAGAGCTGGAGACAGCCAGTCCTCGGTTCTCTATGGCACATGCAACCCACAAAACGACAGCCACAGCCACAACCACAGTGAGAGCTGGGTGTGGCAAATGCCACAGTACCACGTGCTTGATTTTGTAGTGCCTATGAAAAGTGCTCGAGAGACTCGAGGCAGAGCAGGTCTCTGCAGAGTGGAGCAGCCAGGAAGGCCTCCTGGAAGAGATGGCGCCAAGTCTGGGGAGGCAGAGAGGAAGGGGGACGGTGTGGTTGCTGCAGAGGAGGCCGGAATGAGGCCGGCTTGTGTGCGGGTGGTGGTAGGAGCCCACTGGCCGGCTCAGAGCAGCTGGGGTGACGGGTCTGGGAAGGAAGGCAGTGCCCTGCCAAGGGGCTGGTCTCTGTCCAGGGTGCACGGGAAGACTGGCCCCACGGCCGTGGCGGGAGTTCCCCTCAGCTGTCTGCGGCTGCGGCCTGGTCTGGCACCAGAATCCCACCTCCACCTCTGCCTCCCTCCCTTACCTGGGCTTGGCTGATTTCTTCTGGAAGTGACAACAGGCTGGTTGTCTGCGGGGCCTTTGTGCCCTGTTGCTCAGCCTGTAATCTTTCCCATCCGACACAGGCTCTTTTCCCTTCCCTGGTGTTTGTCAAAGAGATTGGACAGAGCCCCACGGCCCTGCAGGGAGGCCGGGCCGGAGCGGGCCTCTCGCTGCCCATCGATCTGTGTGGCTTTGCCAGCCGCCTGAGCGGGTTTGCTGGACGCCATGGGGCTGTGTTTGGCCTGGGATAATGAAATAATGTCCTTGCCGAGGAAGGGAGAGAGCCTCTGCTAATTAGCTCTGCTGCCTTCTTTTAGGACAAAAGTCTTTCCTGGTGGGCTTTTGGCGCTGGCTGAGTGGCAGGGCTCTGCAGGGAGCCAGTGGGGTGGGCAGTCTGCCTTGGGGGTGACTACAGGAGGACAAGAGTGCCTAGGGCAGCAGAGCTGGTGCTTCCCGCAGACACTGTCTCCTTGGCACTCTGTCCCCAGCAGAGACTTCCTGGTCCAGGGGCAGCAAGGAGTAGGGGCGGGCCTTGGAATCACATGGATCTGCGTTCTGTCCCCAGCCTTGCCACTTGCAGGCCTTGTGATCCTGGGCAGGACACAGCTGACCTCTCTGAGTTTCAAGTCACCTCCACTGAAGAGTGAGGCATGGGCACTGTGTGAGAGGGTGGCTCTCGGGCTTGAGTGAGGTGACGGAGCAGAGTGCTCAGCACACAGGAGGGACTCAGCAATGCCAGTGGCCTCACATGCACCATGTGGGATCACACCCTTACCCTGGTGTTGTCTTAGGCCTTGTTCATCTTGGCACATGGGCCCCGCTGTGCAGCCCTCTGACCCCTTAGGGGTCAGGGTGGGATCTTCCCTTACTTCTCCCGGGGCTCAGGAGGCAGTGGAGCTGGCGAATGCCAGCTTCGAGGGCAGAAGCATTTGAAGTGCACCTTTCTGCAGTCGAGGCTCAGGCTGGAGCCGTCCCATGCCCTGTGGGAGGTGGCGGACGATCAGGCCACGTGGCCAGCGAGGGCTGGGATGGAGAGGCTCCAGGCACTGCTCCCTGCTCCAGGGAGCTCTCTGGGGACCGGCAGGCGGGACTCCTCCATATGACCCCTGGCGACTTTCGCGGCGCCCCTCCCAGGGCGTCCCTGCTGTCGCAGGTCGTATCCCCTTCCCATCGCTGCGAGGCCTGGCAGCACTCTGAGCTCTCCACACCTGTGACTCACGGACTCCACAGGTGAGGTGGATGTGGCAGGAGCAGTAGCTATGGCAACAGTGGTGGTAAAAAGCAGCCAGCTTTGCTGAAGACGTACTAGGTGCCAGGCACCGAGAACGGGGAGGGCTCCGCCAGTGTCCGCTCCCTCGCTTCAGACGGACAGGGTTAGGGGACTCCCGTTTACAGAGGGGGAAGTTGAGGCCTGGGGGAGCAGGGCCCTTGGGGCACAGGGTGAGAGATGGCAGAGATCCCCACCTGGCTCAGGGCAGCTTAGGCCGCCAGTCTCAAATGGGCACAGAGAGGAGGGACACGTGCAGGCCTCCAGGAGGCCACAGTAGCAGAGTCCCCCAACATACACCCCCCGCGCGCCCCTGTCCCACCTGGCCGCCTCCTTGCCCAACTTGGAGGTGGCAGCTGCGTCTTTCCTCCCAGGCTGGCCCTGTCTCTGGCTCTGGGCCTTCTTCAGGGTGGGCTCCACAATGGCAGAGGCTCGTTGGCCAACATGTATCTAGCACTTACCGAGCCCTGGCATGAAGTAGGTGCCCAGCTACGCTTGTTTAATGCAGGAATGATTGTCATTGTGTGGATTAACTGAGACCATATATATTAAGTGCTTGGCATGCAACCAAATATTTATTGAGTGAAAAAAATACCTTTGGGTGGAATGCAGGAGGCGATGGGTGTCAAGTGTCTGGCTCAGCACTTGGGAATCGCGGCGGCAGCAGCAAGTGTTGGCATTTGCTCTTCTGGAAGGGTCGGGTGGAGGAACCGGAAGCAGGGCCATGGAGGGGAGAGACGGGGAGAGTGGCAGGCTCCGGAACCCGAGGAAGAGACAACAGCAGGGGAGGCTGGTTAGCAGGTGGAGGCCCCTGACACCCACTCGTGTGGAGCTGGCGACAGCCGCGCGTGCGCGTGTGCACGCGTGTGGGCGGCTGTGTGTGTAAAGCAAATAACTGGAAAATGAATTTAATTATAAGGCACTTTTAATAGTTATTTATATTTAATCTTGCTAATTCTGTGTTTTGTGTAGCCAAACTGTAATCCTATTCTTACTCATCTGCTAGTGAGAGTGAGGGAGAGACGGGGGAGGGTGGCAGCCCCGCGGGAAGGCAGCGGGCTGCCCTCACCCGGGTCAGCCTGGACCAGCTGCAGACCCCGAGGGTGGCTGGGAGGGGCCCTGGGCCGGGGGCCCCTGCTCTGTCTGTGGGCGGTTAATCTGCTTCTGTTTACTCAGCCCCGGACCAGAGCAGGGGAGCAACGGGGAACCAGCCTCAGAGTCCAGCAGACCCAGGTTCAAATCCAAGTTTGGCCATGGGCCTTTACCTCAGGGGCTCACTTTCTCCATCTGTGAAGTGGGCATGATATAAGCCTCCCCAGGGCTGTTGGGAGAACTGAATTGAGAGTGCAGCTCCTCCGGACATGCTGGTTCCTGCACCCTTGTTCCTCTGCAGCCCTATTAGCTGTCTCCGCTGGTCTGCTCAGCCTCTCTGGACAGGTCCAGCCAGCCCTGGCTCATTGGCAGAGGGGAGAGAGCGACTGACTCCGTGGCCAATGTGACTAGGGTTCTGCCCCTTTATCAGGATGACCCTGGCAATGGCTGGAGGTCTGGGGAGAGGGCAGTTTGGAGGCCAGACCCCAAGAGCGGTGCTGGAGCAGCCTCACTGGGCGGTAGTGGGGAGGGCCACGCTGCAGCCGTGGGAGTGGGAGAAGGAGACACCTTCCTAAGAAGGGACCGCAGCCTGGCCCACGTGGTAGCTGTGGGGGAGCACCGCCAGGAGTCAGAGGCCTCTGCACTGGTCCCCACTGCGGCAAGACTGCAAGGGGCAGCCCTGCTGAAGAGCTTGAGGGAGCTCTAAGGCCGATGGAGATGGGTGGGAGCGATGGGTACTACCAGGCCTCACTTTCTGACAGTGCCTCCTGTGGCCAGGCTGGAGCAGTGGCCTCAGAGTAGCCCTGGGTGGGGCAGGCACTGCCGCTGGGCTCAGACCTCCCTCCAGGGCACCTGGCAGGCGCTGGGCTGGGCGGGGCCGTGACTTTGTCCCGGAGCAGGGATGGCGGGAGGCAGGGCAGGGACTCAGCCTTGCCCGGCCTCTCTCTGCTCGCTGCTTCTTCCCGTGCTTTCCTGGGTCTGCCCCATGCCCGGGCCTCCTGTGCTGGCAGCTGGCGCTGCAGGGTGTCAAGGGGTTTGGCTGCACCCAGAGGCAGAGGGGCCCAGGGGAAGAGGAGGCTGGCCTCTTCAGAGGTGGGGTAGTGTGTAAAGTACTGCTTGGGGTACAGCTGCTAGGAACACCCTGGAGAGCCTAGTGCCAGGAGGGTGTCCAGTCCTGGTGTTTGCACCCCCAGGCGCACGTCAAGGCTCTTCCTGATGCCCCGAGGGGCTGCTGGTGCTGGCCAGCATCTTGTCCCACCTGCCGGAGGGTCAGAAGGGCAACGCAGCCCTGTCTGGAGTTGCTGGAAGGTGAGAGCTTGGCTCTGGCTCTGCCACTCCCCAGCTGTGCAGCCTCTGCCAGCCCTCACCTCTGAGCCCTGGCGTGGCCGTGGACGGCAGCGTGCAGTGTGTGCTTGCAGTCACCGCCCCACCCCACCTCTGCTGGCATGTGGAGTGGCTGACGGTGAGGGTGCGATCCTCTCAGGGATAGTTCCACTGTAGTACGAGACTTTAGTGCCTCCGAACCCCGACAGAACGGTGCTTCCCTTTAATGGCGACATTTCAGGTGTGATGACGGCCATGGGAGAGGCTCTCTGGCCCTTCTCCCACCCCTCTCAGGCTCGCCGCTCTATTAATTGGTTGAGGGGTCTGTTCTTGGCGCTCTCCCGTCCGCTCCGCAAAAGCCCAGCCTGGAGTCGGCATTCTGACAGGCCGGCTGGCACGGGCAGAGAACGGTTAGCAGGCTCCAGGGGCAGCAGTTGGCCCGCTGCGGGCAACCGGAGGTCTGGCTGCAGGGAGGGATCTCCGGGCATGCCACGCTGAGTGTGGCTGTTCTTAGCTGGTCTTGTCTGGTCCTTAAGACAGACCCCTGAGGACATGCCTGCACTCCTGGCGGCTCACAGGGCCCCCTCATCCACTCAGTCCTACCAGAAGTGCTCCCAAGCCTGGGTGTCACCATGGCTTGGCCCTGTTGTCAGGGATGGGGAGGAGGGAAGGTGGCCTGTGCTAGGCCTGGTCAGGGACAGAGGGAGAGAAGGATCTGGGATTGGTGCTCTGGAGGGGCAGTCCTGGGCCTGGGGTGGCATAGCCAGGTCTGTTCTAGAGGACGCAGCAGAGTTAAGGGCAGGGCGCGTTTGGAGAGGTCCCAAGGGAGGGCCAGGGCGGTGTCCAGGCTTTGCGGCTGATCCCCGTCAGACTGTGGGCGAGTCCCTGCCCTCCCTGGCTCCAGTTTTCCCACCTGCACAACAGGGATTCTGGGCCAGGCCAGCTGATCTCTGGACCCCTCGACTCCTTCCATCCTTGACCCTAAGAAGGCCCAGGGAAGGGGCTGAGCCCGGGGCTGGGGGCGAGTTGGTCCCTGGAGCCCAAGGAGCAGGAGGGGCAGGCAGATGTATGTGCTGCCGTGCACTGCGGCCAGCACGTTCATTAAGCATCTCTAAGACGGATACACCCCCAGTTCACCTGGCACACCCGCCTCGGGACGCGTTTCTTCCTGAATGGGGCCATCCATCATGCTAGCTGTGCTGCCAGCGGATGCGGCCAGCTCCCGCCTGAGCCTCCTGCAGGGTAGGGTGCCTTGTTACCCTCCGGCCATGCTCCTGCGCCTGACCGCCCGTCACCCTAGCTGGCTTGGGGGCAGTTCTGCCGTTCAGGTCTGCTCCAGTCCCCAGCCAGACCACAGGTTCCGGGTGCTTAACGGGTGCTGGGACAATCAGAGCTGGCTTCGTAGAGGAGCCAAAAAATATCTGGGCAGGAGTTGGGTGGGTGGAAAGAAGAGTAGTTCCTTTCAGCACTGGGGTTGGGGGAGGGACAGGAGGCCCCACACTCTTTCCCATGCTCCTGTGGAGGGTGCCCAGGCAGTGCTCACTGACCTGCTTGTCCCGTGGGCAGTACCTGCAATCTACTGTTCCTCCAGGCTCTGGTGCTCTACACCCTTCCTAGGGGGCTCGGGAACCATCAGGTGACCCCCCACTGGCCTCCATTCACACAGGCCCACGTCCATCCATGCTTGAGCTAGATAGGATATGGCAAGTTTTGTCCCGATCAGCTAGGTGACCATGGAGAAGCCACTTCATCTTTTGAGCCTCAGTTTCCCCTTCTATGAAATACAGATGGTTGGTCCTGTTCTGAAGGTTAGGAAGAATAGATGAGCAGGTATGTGTGGGGAAATTGGCACAGGGCCTTGTTCATGGCAGGGTCCCAGTGCATGTGGCTCTCCTTAATCCTGAAAGGGATCCACAGGTTCCGTTGCAGAGAGGACATGTGAGGTGTCCTGGTACCTGCCAGAGGCACCAGTGTGCAGCCAGCGTCGAGGCCTCCCGTGGGGAGATGCTGACCCAGGTGCTGCCCACGACGAGCTCTCTTCCCAGGCTCTTTGAGGGCAGGACTTTGTCTGTGTCGCTCACTTCCGAATCTGCCGACTGCCTGCCTGGCCTGGCGTACAGTGGGTGCTCAGGGAACACTTGTTGACTGGAGCGACGGATCGATGCATAAAGCCTGGGAGGGCCACCCAGTTGCTCCCAGGCTCCCAGTGCTCACACGTGAGCCCTGAACCCCATCTTTTGTGGCTGATTGGGAGAATGCCTCCCACTCTGGCTCCCAGCAGCACCTTTTCCAGTTCTGTCTATGCCCCCCAGCTAGGAGGCAAATCTGCAGCCCCCCCTGCATTCCTGAAGCCCTCCCCACTTGCCCGTTCACAGGAGAATATCTCCGTAAACAGCGCCTAACTCATGTTTTTTGCTTTTGCTTTTATATTGGTCTGTAATTTGCCTGTCTAAAGCAGGGATCCTCAAACTTTTTAAACAGGGGCCAGTTCCCTGTCCCTCAGACCGTTGGAGGGCCGGACTATAGTTTAAAAAAAAAACTATGAACAAATTCCTGTGCACACTGCACATATCTTATTTTGAAGTAAAAAAACAAACGGGCAAAAACACCTGCACGTGGCCCGCAGGCCATAGTTTGAGGATGCCTGATCTAAAGGTTCTTAAAGGAGAGAGCAAAACAAAATCACCGCCGCCCCACTCTGTGCTCAGAGCAGATTCTGTCTTCAGAAGGGACAGGGCAAACCCTCTGGCCTTCTGTAGACTGAGCTCCTTGGGGCCCACCTGTCCTTTAAGAAAGGCACAGGGCACAGCCTGAGGCCAGGAAGCCTGGGCTCTGACAGCCCTGCCACCAAGGATCTGCGCCCTCTAGCCATGGACTCGCCCTGGTGGGGCGCAGGGAGTCACGCTGTCCTTTTGCAGAGGGAGGGCGAGTGCTGCCCTCGGCCCCTCTGCCCTGCCCTGGTGCCCGGCAGAGCGAGTGCCTGGTGGGGGTGCTGGAGGTGGACATGGATGGGGAGCAGGGGGGAGGAGCTGCCCGAATCTCCTCAGGGAGGCGCCTCCCAGCAGGGGAGGATGAGGGGCTGGAGCGGGCACATGTGGGTAGCAGAGAGAGCTGAGGCCACAGGGAGGCTGGGGTGGGGGGGCTCTGCCTCTCCCCGTAGTCAGCTCACCCCTCCCACCTTCCCCACCGGGTCCTATGTCCGTTTCTTTGTTTCTTTGTTTCTTTTTTTTTTGAGACAGAGTCTCACTGTGTTGCCCAGGCTAGAGTGAGTGCTGTGGCGTCAGCCTAGCTCACAGCAACCTCAAACTCCTGGGCTCAAGTGATCCTCCTGCTTCAGCCTCCTGAGTAGCTGGGACTACAGGCATGTGCCACCATGCCTGGCTAATTTTTTCCTGTATATGTTAGTTGGCCAGTTCGTTTCTTTCTATTTATAGTAGAGACGGGGGTCTCACTCTTGCTCAGGCTGGTTTCGAACTCCTGACCTCGAGCAATCCTCCCACCTCGGCCTCTCAGAGTGCTAGGATTACAGGTGTGAGCCACCCGCCCGTCCCCTGTGTCCGTTTCTAAGGAGGAGAGGTGGAACAGTGGGCTGGGGGCCCGGCCTGAGTCCCACTGAGGGGTTCCCCTCATTTTCCCGCTGTGCCTCCAGCTTTCACATGAGCGTGTGTGCAAGGACACCAGGCGTACTCGGCTGCCAGGGTTCCTGCCCTGCCAGCAGTGGCAGAGGCCCGGCCTGCGTCACACTCTCCTCAGCAGCCTGCCCCTTTGGGGTTTGGCTCCCCTAGTTGCCTTGTGACCTCAGCTCTCTGACGGGCTGAGTGAAAGCTGTGGTTTTGCAGATCATCCAGCTTTTTCTCGTGGTCAGGCTGGGCGTGATGTTCTCCTGCACACTAGACGAGGTGCAGCCTTTGTGTCTGGTTACCATCGCCAGCCGCCGAGCCTCCCTTTGCCGAGAGTTAGCTGTGTGTCCCAGGTGGGCCTCCGCCCCGGCCAGCCCTGGGCCTTAGCCGAAGGGGATGCGATGCCCAGCTGGGAGAGCCGCTGGGAGGTCGGCAGGCTGATGCGCCCCTCAGGAGTCTCTGCCAGGCCCTACCTGCTGCGCCTCTGCCTCTCAGAGCTGGGGGGTGCAGGGGCAGGGACAGCCCTCGGGCAGGTCCTTCTTGGCCCCTAGAGGTGGTCCTCCGCCCACCTCTCCTCTTACCAGTAACCAGCAGAGGCCCCACTCTGCTGCTTGGGTGGGCCTGCAGGCACTGTTTCCCTGGCACTGGAGGCCCTGCCCACTGGGACGGCCCAAGGCCCTCTCCCCTGCCAGGCTCCCTCCCCTCCCTCTGAGCCCAGGCTTCCTCTGGCCCTCTCCTCTCTGGCTTCCGAGGAGGCCTGGAGAAGCCTGTGTTTCCACATGTAGGCCAGGCTTCCTGGGTCTGTGTGGGCACCGGCTGCAGCCCAGAGCGAGGCAGGGGCTGGCTCCCCGAGCTTCCTGTGCCTCCAGTGTCCCTCGTGCCCGCAGACCTGCAGCCCGGCCTCATGTCCCAGGGGCTCAGCCAGGCCACAAGTTTGCAAGGCAAAGAAGCAAATCTAGAGGGGACCCTTCTGGGACTTTGCCGGGACACTCCTGCCTGGAGTGCTCTTCCTAGCCAGCAAGTGTCTGCTTGGAGGCACATGCCAGGTGTCTCTTGCCTCCCTGCCTAGTTCAGGCTCCTCCTCCAGGCTCCCAGCTCCCCTCCCTGGCCACGTGGCGTGGTGGCTGTCTGACCTCTGGTGCGCTGGTGCTTCCGGGGGAGGTGGGAGGGCTCTGGGCATGCCTGGACCCCAGCAGATGGGTGTGAGTGGACACTGCAAGCTCCTCTGCGTTGGCAGTGTCCTTCCTGTAGCTGGGGCCTGACTGCAGAGCCCAGTGGAAGCAGCTGTCTTCCCCGAGCCTCAGTTTCCCTCTCTCTGACTTGCCTTTTTGGAGGTTGTGGGCTAGAGATCAGTTTGGGCAGGCCTCAGTCTTTGGGGGCCACGTCTGCAGGCCTTTTCTGAGCCTCTGTCCAGGCTGCCCTGGACGCCTAGTCTTTTGTCCAAATCCTCAGTTATTCAAAGCCCTGAGCCCTGACCCACTCCTTCAGATGGCTCTCCCTGACACTCCAGCCCAAGCTGCTCTGAGTCCAAACCTGCCGGGCACGTCCCCAGCTGCTTTCTTCTCTTCGGCACACACTCTCGGCTCTGAGCAGAGCCCCAGGTACTGAGGCAGCTCAGCATGGCCTGCCTGGGTAAGTGGGCCTGTAGCATCCAGCGACAGGCTAGTGGGAGCCGTGCCGGGTGGGGAGGAGCCCAGAGCAGGCAGCAACTCCTGCCTGGAAGCCACAGAGGCAACATTTGAGCTGTACCTTGAAGGGGAAGGCTGAAGACAAGGGAGTCTTGCAGGCAGAGGTCAGTGTGGAAAAGGCCTTGAATGCCAGGTAAGTAATTTTAGGGTCTGCCCTTCTTCTGCAGACAGAGAACACCAGGGGAGGGGCCTGATGGGGCGGCATGCTCCTGAGGGCAGACCCTCTCCATAATGCCCACAGCCCTGCACCCCACCTGGCACCTGGCAGTCTCATGCCTGCCCTTCAGATCTCTGCTGCTGGACCACTGTCCACACTCTTCCGGCTCTTGGCCTTTTCTTTAAAGCTCTCAGGCCAATGTCCCCCCTAGCCACCCATGTGTGACCACTGATTGATGGCTGCCTCTGCCACCAGGCTTTGAGGCCACTGAGGGCAGGAATCAGAGGGTCAGTGGTCCCCTAGGTCTCCAGCTCTCAGCCTAGCGCCTGACACAGTAGGTACTCAATAAATGTCGATTGAATATGTGAATGCGTGCAGGGCACAAAGTCCAGGAACACCAGGCTGGAGGGGCTGCCAGGGGGCTGATGTGTAGGGGAGGCAGGGACCTCTAGTGAGCAGGGAGCACCTCGGGCCCAGCGGGAGCTGTGCTCCCATTGCATGTCGTTAGGCGGCTCCTGATAGAGCCGTTGCAGGGGTGGAAGCTGTCTCTGTGGCACCTCCGTGGGCAGGAGCCCTCACTGTTCCCCTGAGACACTTTGAGAACGGGGTCTGAGCCACCCTGCTACCCTCAGGCTGGCTGGGGACTCTGGGGTGAGCGGGACAGCCGTGGGGGCGGGGCCGTGGGAGGCAGGGTGATGGGCAGACCCAACCCTGACCTCACCAAAATTATTTTTAAAACCTGCAAGAGAAAGGGGATATTTTTAACCTTCATTCCATCAAGGCATCCCAAGGGTGAAAGAAGCGGGCAGGAGGCAGAGGGAGTGTTGGTGAGGGGCTCGAGAAGGGCTGGGGGCTTCTGAGGGGAGGGGCCGCCCCAGAGAGCCCTGGGGATGAGCTTTTTTGTCCCTAGCCCTTTTAAATGTTTAAAAGCTCCAAACAGCAAGAGGGCCGGTGGAGTTCATTATATCGAGTTATCTCCTCCGTTTCAGGCAGAGATCAATCTTCTGAGTCTTGAGCTCCGGGGGCAAGGGAGGAGAAGGAGAATGGGAGGCGAAGGGAAAAACTCCCTGGACCAATTTCCGCTGGCTAACGCGATTACTGGGCTGCCCAGCAGCGCCAGCTGTTGGCAGGCGTCCTGGCCCCCGCCCGCCACCGCCGCACTCAGCTGCTGGCTCCCCCCAAGGCTCCCTGCGAATGGAGCAGGTGGCAGGTGTGAGAGCCGGACGCCGTGGGCGGGGCCTGCGGGGCGGGGCGGGCGCTGGGGCAGCCCTGCCGGCTCTCGGCCCGGCCCCCCTGCCCGCCGGCGCCCTCTGGCGCCTTCCCACTCTGCTCGGCAGGGGTGAGAGCACAGGCTTTGGATCCTGACAGAACTGGCCCTGCCCATTCATTCATTCACTCATTCACTCATTCATTCAAGAAATATTTGCTGACTGTCTCCTGGGTGCCAAGCACTGCAGGTAGCATGGGGTGAACACTGAGGTGAACAGGGTGGACATGGTCCCTCCCGCCGTACGGAGTTTCCGTTGCGAGGAGGGACAGACGAGAGCAAGGACGCACAGGCAAGGTCGTGTCAGGCGGGGATGCTAAGAAACTGGGTGACACTAGTGCGTGGGGCGTTTTATCTGGAGTGGCTGGGGACAGTAAGGGAGGGCTCGTTTGCATGGAATGGCAGAAGTGTCTGGTGGAAGAACATTTCTGCAGAAGGAGCAGCAAGGGCAAAGACCCGGGACTGGCCGGTGCGGGAGGGAGGCAGCTTGTGGTGGAGGGGCTCAGGGAGGGGCTCAGGGAGTCCTGCAGGTTTTGCAAGGACTTGGCTCTGTTGCATGGAACCCCCTGCCATGGTAGGGTGGTGACAGGCTCTGATTCGCCGTTGCCGTGCTGCTGTGGGAGTCTGGGCCAGCGCGGGCTCAGGGAGCCAGAGTGAAAGGAAGCTGCTCCGAGTCGGGCCGAGGGGCTGGGGATGGGAGGCCCGGGTGTGCTGGGGTGAGACTGACAGGGTTTGCTGGGGGGTGTGGGGTGGGGGAGACAGGGGAGTCCAGGCTGAGGGAGACGTATTTGGGGATAAAAGCGAAGAGTTCTGTTTCGGGCAGGTCTGTTAGACGAGCAGTGGGGATGACAGCAGGCCTCTGCAGACGGCTGGTGCTCAGCAGGGACTTGGGGCCTGGAGACCTGTGGGGATCAGAGGTTAAAACCAGGCCAAGGAGGAAGTCCTGGTGAGCCCTGGGGCCCTGGGTGTTTGGACAGAGGTCAGGGGAGACGGGAGGCAGGCGTGGGAGGACCTCCAGGAGGGCCGCGCCCTGGAGGCCCAGAGACAAAGTATTTCGGACAGAGAAAGCAGTCAGCCGGCCAGATGCCAGCGGACAGACGAAGACCATTGGCTTTGGCAAAACTGAGGTTTCCGGGGACCTTGGTAAGAGCGGCTTTGGAGAATGGTGAGGACAGAGCACAACTGGAGAGGGAGTGAGGAAGAACTGGAGGCAAGGGAGTGGAGACAGCAGAGACAGCTCTTGAGTTTTGCTATTAAAGGGGAAGAGAAAAATGGAAGGGCATGTGGGGTCAAAGGATTTCTCTTCTTCTCTCCCTCTCTCTTCTCCTTCACAATATGAAGCACATTGGTATGCTCTGTGACCTTGGGTAAGTAGCTTAACGTCTCTGAGCCTCAGTTTCCTTTTTTGCAAAATGGAGATGACAACTCAGATGTTACTGGATCTGGTGTATGGTAGGTGCTCAGTAAATGGGAACTGGTCTCCAGCAGGAGCTCTCATGGGGAGACAGTCGAACGTCATCAGTGCAGGTGTTTCTGGAGGGCAATTTGGGAGCAAGTAGCAGAATTTAAAATGTGAGTCTGACCTGTCCTTTAGGGATGCACCCAGAAAATATTTGCATGTGTGTGAAATTATTCAGGATATTTTTTCCAGTAACGTTTGAAATAAAACATTGGAAACACCTAAGCTCTCATGCTCGAGGGCCTAGGTGAACAAGGTGAGGCACACCCCCGAGTGGCGTGCCTCAGCGTAGCGCCGTGGAGGGCTGACGCGGCCTCCTGTGTGGCCACAGATGCTGGAGCTTCTCTGCGTCGGCCCAGACTCCCGGCTGGGCGGTCTTGGGCGCCTACTAACCACCACTCTGCACTTTGGTTTCTCGTCTACAAAATTAGGATCAAAGTAGCACCTGTCTTGGGGAGTTGTTAAGAAGGTTAGATGGAGTAATAAGAAAAGTGCTCAACCCAGTGTCTGGCACATAGTAGGAGCTCAGTGAGTAAAAGCGATGATTACCGCTGTGCTTAGCCATGGAAAGGTATGCAAAATCTCTTGTGAAGGGAGGAGCATGTTCCACACCAGAACATAGGCCATGCTCCTTGGCACATAGCCCTGAGCGTGTGTGCAACGCTCTGTACATGTGTGCGGACACACAGCAAACAGTTCACACCAGAGGGCTGGCAGTCAGTACTTCTAGAGAGGTGGCTGGGAATGGGAGTGCGTTCACTCTGCAGACTTCGGTATTTGAAGCTCTTTAAAGAGAACACTTTCACGTATTGCGAGTATAATGTGTAAAAATGGTGATTTAGGCCCTCACCTCCTTTGGGAAGCCTTCCCTGACCTCACAGCCCCGAGCCTGCCCCATCAGCTCCCCTTGGTGTTGGGAGCCACGTTGCCTGCTGTGGTCGCCGTGAGCCAGCTGTGCGTGCGTGTGCGTGGGCTCCCCAGTTAGCTCGTGAGCCCCGAGGGTGGGCTCTGCGCCTGGAGGCTGGACACGTCTTCAGGATCAGCAGCTCTCAGTGCGATCCCCAAATGGCAGCACCAGCGTCACCCAGGAGCTTGCTGGGAATTCAGATTCTCAGCCCCACTCTGGGCACCGATTAGAGACTCAAGGGCGGGCCCCAAGCTGTGTTTGCACCTGCCTGTGCTGATAGGCAAATCAAGGCACAGTGAGGCTCACAGCGGGATCCAGTGACAACACTGGGATAGGACCCAGGAAAGGTTCCAGGCAGAGGTGGAGGAGAGGCCCTGGGTGCTCCCTTCCTGACAGCTCCTCTGGGCTCCTTGGGCCCAGGAGCAACATGTGGCCCCAGGAGAGAGGATTTGAGGTTTAGCCCTGTGTGTCCAGGGGCTAGAGAACTATCCCTTCTGCTGCAGGCTGGCTCGCTCAGGTAGGTGGGGCTGCTGTCCTTGGCCCACGTCAGCAAGCCTCCTGAATCCCAGCCTGCTGCAGCCCAGGCTCTTGCTTTACAGAAAGGGCAGTCTTTTTTGTTGTTGTTTGTTTGTTTTTTGTTTTTAATGAGACAGAGTATCACTCTGTCACTTGGCTAGAGTGCAGTGTTGTCATTGTAGCTCACAGCAGCCTCAAACTCCTGGGCTCAAGCGATCTTTTTGCCTCAGCCTCCCAAGTGGCTGGGACTACAGGCATGCGCCACCATGCCCGGCTAATTTTTTCTAATTTTAGTAGAGATGGGGTCTCACTCTTGCTCAGGCTGGTCTCGAACTCCTGAGCTCGAGCGATCCTCCCAGCTCGGCCTCCCACAGTGCTAGGATTACAAGTGTGACCCCTACGTCTGAACAGAAGTGCAGCCTCGACTCTGGAATGAATGTGGCAGAGTCCAGGTCTCCTCCTGCTCCATCTGCTGCTGGGCACGGGGAGCCCAGGGTGGGCAGAGACTGGGTGGGGTGGATTGCAAGGTGGGTCTGTGGCCTGGTCTGACTGTCGTCTCCCCCTCCCTGCTGTCTCTCTGCAGGTGTCTGGCCGAGGAGCCTGAGCCCCTGCCTAGCGAGGTGAGCAGCCTGTCTGTGCTGTGGATGGGGCAGGGCCGAGGTGTGGGGGCAGTTCCAGGGGCTCTGTCTCCCTCTCGGCGGCCCCTTCCTCCTCTCCTTCTGCTGGGGGCCCCTCCCTACCACGTTCCTGGGGGTGCTGCTGACTCTGGGAGAGGAAGGGGTGAGGAAGTTCGGGAGTCGGCTTCCAGCAGAAAGGAGGAAGGTGGCTCCCTGGTTGCCAGGGTCAGGGTTGTGGGTGCTGGGCCCTGGGGCCTGTGGGTGCTCGCCCAGCTGCCAGGCAGGAGTGACCCTGCGCTGGGGACCCTGGAGGCCCCTCATGAAGGAGGGAGCAGAGCTGTGGGCCACTCGGTGGGTGGACTGCCCGTGGGGCCAGGCCAGTGCACCAGTCGAGGCTGGGGTGCTCTGGTGGTTGGGCTCTGGCCTTGGGGGCCCTGCTGTGATGAGAAAGCTTTTGGGGACACGACTCCCGTGCCTGGGAACATTGTTAGAGGAGGCGGCAAGGCAGACCCGCAGGTCTCCGGGGCAGACATATGCCCTCTGCCCAAACTCTCTCCGTGGCTCTGGTGTCCCCTCCGACCTCAGTTCCAAGGTGGCTTTGCCAGTGGAGGGTTCTGGGAGGGCTTCTAGTTTCCATCTGGTCAGGCGTGTGGGGGCAAGTGCATCTGCCGCGTCAGCCCTGTCTCCATGCTCACGAGGCCGCAGAAGACGGGCACCCTCCCCGAAAGCCTGGGCGGGCTGCCCACCCTCCTCTGGCCCGGGCAGCTCGCCCAGGAGAAGGCCTAACTGAGACCGTGACTTAGGGTTTGGGCCTCTCTCTTCAGACACTGCCCCCAGTTTCCTTATCTGTGAAAGGGGACCCTAGTTCGTCCTCCTGAGCACTGTGTCTCGGGTAGAGGGCCAAGTACAGAGAGCCTGGCACACTGTCAGTGATCAGTAAGTGTTCAAACACACATCAGTTGTTTTGCAGCAGAGCCTGGAAAGGAGTCTGAAGGACGCTGGGATCACAGAAGTGCAGCCCCTGGCAGCTCAGACACCCCGCTAGCGTGCGAGAGAGGAGACACTGTACTTAGTGGTCCCAATCCAGGCATACTGCCTGGAGGAGGGGTACTAATTGATATTAATTTGTCATGGTTGATCACCTATTTTTAAGTCTGGAAGAAACCTTTTTCATACTTTAATTAGCTCATTAATCTTAGCAACAACAGCCTAGGAGAGGGCACAGTGTGTTCACTTTGTAGAGGTGGGGAAGCTGGGGCGGGCCGGGGGCAGACCTTGGTGTTGAGGTAGGATTTGGTCTAGGTCCCCACCCCGGGTCCCATGGTCCTATCACTCTCCTTACAAATGGCTCCCCAGTCTGGGTCCTCCTGATGGGAGGGTTGTGGTTGGAGGCCATGCCGGTGGCCCCCATGTCCCCTGGCCAGGCCCCCGGACCATGGTGAAGGGAGCACAAGCTGGAGGCTGCATCAGGTCTGTGGACACGCTGTGCGGACCAGGCACTGCGGCCAGCGGGTCTGTGGGAGGGAGCCTCCTGGCTTGGTCTCTCAGGTTCTCTCTCTGGGCACGTCCCTCCATCCTGGGCACGGACCCACCCCCCTCTCCTCCACACCCCACCCTGACAGCCCCCTCTGTGCAGTCTGCCTCCTCGGAGAGCCGCCTCGCAGCAACCGCCCTCGGCTGCCTCCCCTGGGTGGCCGAGGGGCCCCGCCCACTTGGCTCAGTGAGAACAAGTTCCAGGCACTTGTCCCACCGACCGGGGCTGGGGGAGGCGTAGGGTGGCCACTGTATGCCAGAGAGGCCTGGAGTCTCGGGCAGGTGACTCAGGGGAGCCCGCAGAGGCAGGACTCAGTGGCAGGGACGAGAGCTGGAGGGCGGGTTCCAGGCTGTGAGGCTGAGCGCAGCCAGCAGGAAGGGCGCCAACCGGAACACCTGGGCACAGCAACGAGCACGTCCGTTATTTGTGACTCGTGGGACGGCCCCGTGAAATCTTTGGAATGGAAGAAACTGTGTGCTGGATCGGAGCCCGGTGTGTGTGCCGGCCGGCAGCCTGGGAAGGAGGCACCGTGTGGATCTGGGAGCCTCGGCCACAGTGGCAGCACCTGTCGGAGCGCAGGCCAGGGAGCTGCGGGTCGCACGGGGCACGTGGGCTCCGCCTGCAGGCAAAGCCAGGTGAGGCTTGTGGCCAGCCTCGGCCAGGTGCCCTGCCTCAGGTGAAGCCACATGTGGGCACTGAGGGGCAGGCACCGTCTGCGGGGACCACACCTGTGAGGGCCACTCCAGAAGGGACCAGGGTCCACCTGGTCCAACTCAGGAGGCCCGGGGCAGGGGTCTGCTTGGATGGGTGTATCTGCTGGGCACCCACGGCCACCCCATCTTCGCCACCAGAGCTTACTGGCCTGGCTTTGCCTGTGGGCCGGAGATGCCAATCCAAGCCAGAGCTACCCTCGTTCCTAAAACAGGGGAACAGAACAGTGGGGGTGGGTGTTAGGCTAGTTCCCTAAATGACATCCTATACTTGGGTACTAAATTTTTAGCTTTAACAGGTTAGAGAGTCTCTGCTTCAAACATGGCTGTTCCTTTGGTTTTCACCTCGGCCAGCCCAACACAGAGGGAGACCCACCGCAGCTCTCTGGTCCTGAACGCCTGGGTTGGTGCGCTTAGCGCCCAAGCACGGAGCGGAGAGCTCGAGTTCTGAGCCAGGCCACCTGGGCTCTGCTGCTGTCGCACTTGGGAGCTGGGTGGCCTGAGGCACATTCCTGGTTTCTCCTGCTTCCATCCTATGTGGAGGATGGGCCGCTGCCTCCTCGCAGGGATGTGGGCGAGCAGGAGGGGTCTTCAGACAGGACCCTGCACGTGGAGCCAGCTCAGGCTGACGTCTGGGTCCCTGCCCCAGCGTCTTTCCCGCTGCCTCCCTCTGGGCGTGAATTGCTGCGGCTGCCAGGGGCCCGGCTGGGCAGCAGGGACTGGGCGCGGGTGTGCGGGTGAGAGAGCTCGTCCCTGCTTTGGTGACAGGCACGCTCAGCCCCCTGGGTGGAGGTGGCACAGAGGGGTGAAGTCTCGGAGCCTAAGGAGGCTGAGGTGGGGCGCGGGGCAGCAGCACCAAGGTGCAGAGCTGGGGCTGGGCCGGGAGGGGGGAGGGGAGGAGCAGGAACTGGCGTGTGCCAGCACAGGCTCTTCACACGTGGAGCATCATTTATGCCTTGCGCAGGAGAGGGCGTCCTTATTCCTGTTTGCATGCGCAATGTGGAGGCCCACACGGGAAAGGCGAGTTGACCCAAGTCGCAGAGGAGGCAGAGCTGGGATTGAAGCCCCTGTGTCCTGTGTCCCTGAGGGCCCGCGGGGACCAGGAGTGGGTATGGCTTTAGTGCCAGGCTCTGCCTGTCCTGGGCAGGGGACGCGTGTGGGCCTGGACAGACATGCCTGTGCATGTGCCTCCGTGTTCTGATGTTCCCCCACTGCAGCAAGGAAACTCTCAGGGAAACTAGGGCAGTGGGGCGGCTCTCTGACACCTCCTACAGCATTGGCACCTGGGGGTGGCTTCCACATTGGAGCCTGGTGCCCGGGCCCAGCCTGTTCTCTGCACATGCCTCCCCGATCCTGCCCAGCTCCCCACCCCAGCCCGCCTGCTAGGGTGGACGGGGGTCAGGGGCTGCACAGGGCCCTGGAATAATAAAAGTAATTAGTGGCTCAGACGTTGTATGCCAAGCACGAGTAAATGATCATTCTTTGTTATCCGCATTCTGCAGCTAAGGAAATAGAGGCCAGAGAAGCATAGTGACCTGCCCAAGGTCACACAGCTAGTCAGCTGTGGGGCAGGATTCTGATGCGGGTGGTGAGCAGGGGCCAGTGGGGCCTAGCTCTGGTTTTGCTCAGTGGGCAGTCCCAGGACAGCCCCTCAAGGCCACCAGGGCCAAGACCCTGCCCCAGCTGTCATTCTCCAGCCCTGCTGTGGCCAGACCGAAGGGAGGCATTGGGTACACATCACCTCCACTGAACTTGCCGTGCGTGCCCATGTGGCGGATGTCGGGGCTGGGGCTCAGAGGGGTCCCAGGCCGCTCTGATGCCAAAGTCCAGCCTTTATCCTCCCTGCTGTGCTACTCCAGAGTGTCTGGTGGTGCTTTGCCGGCCCGTCCCTCCCTTGCTGCTTGTGGAGTCAAGTATCCGCCCTCCTCCCCCAGGCCCGATGCCTGCTTATGCAGCTAAGGGGAGGGGAGAGCCTGAGCCAGTCTAGACACAGAGGGACAGAGAGGCAGGGTCAGCCCCTGCATGGGTACAGGAGGCAGAGACCGGATCTCTCAGTCTCAGGGGTGGGAAGGCACGTGGAGGTCCCCCTGCCCATCAAATGTCCTTTCTGACACTTGAGCCCCCGAGGCTGTATGGGTAGCTGTTAGGAACCCAGTTTGTGGCATCAGACAGTATGCTGTGAATTCCAGCTCCAGTACTTACCAGCTCTGTGGCCTTAGACATGTTACTTAAGCGCTCTGTGCCTCAGTTTCCCCATGTGATAAAGGGAAAGTGATAGTAGAACCCATGTGGCAGGGCTGTTAGAGAAGTGAATGGGGTGTTTATTTACTGTGGCAGGAGTGATGCTCGGCTCGCAAGCTCTCGGCAAATCCTAGTCAAAGTGGTCATTAGCAGCTGCAGGGTATTCTAGGAAGAGAGCAAGGTGCCCCCAGCTCATATGCGCAACTGATGCCAGAGCCAGGACAGGGACAGGCTGGAGCTTGCTAAAGCTTTCCCCACCCACCGCAGCCCCACGCCCCCCAGACCTCCGCCCTCAGTTTGCTGTTGCCGGGGAGCAGCCTGGTGGGGGTGGATGAATGGACGGGACGGGGTTACCATCTTACACATTAACTATTTTTATGTGTGCGCCCACCTTATTCTGTCAAGTAATTGGGAGAGCTTCTAAGCATAAGTATGGTACCAAGATAGACAATCCAAGCCAGGGAAAACTAGGATGCAATAGGAAGAAAAGGCTTGGAAAACATTAGAACATGGACACATAGGGTCTGATGTCGGGCTGAACATTTGGCCCTGTGATTCCTGGTGGTTGGGGTGAAAAGGGAAATATCAGTTACGAGATTCATGCTGTGCACAGGAGCAAAGCAGCACAGAGTTACCAAGAAGGAGCGGGTTTCCTCGAGGAGTGAGAGCTGCATCTGCCCACCCATCTCCGCAACCGGTGGCGGCCCAGAGCCTGCAGGATGGAGGTCGGGGGCTGGACCTGGGTCAGGGGCTGGCCAGCTCCGGGCAGGAAGACCCTCTGTCTGCACAGGGTGATGCTGGGCCCAGGGCAAGGACCATGTGGCTGGGAGGGTGGGGTAGGCACTGGGCCACAGCCCCCCAGCTTCCAGCTCCCCCAGCTCTCTTGTGTAGTTGGGTCTGGGCCTGAGACCAGCTCTGCCTGCTCCATTCCCTCCTCTCTTCAAGAACCCTCAGTGTCTCCCCATTGCCTGAGCATCCGCTGTGGCTCCCTAAGCCTGGCCTCTGGGCTCAGCCTTGAGCCCAGCTCAGCCCTTGGGGCTCCCTCACAGCCCCTCCCTCAGCCCCACGCTGCATGCTCCCCCTGGCACTGAAGCCCCCAGTGCCAGCTGGGCTCCTGGGGCCGTAGGGCAGCCTGCAGCCTTGCAGGAAGGAGGGTTACAGAGAAGGGACGCATAGCAGTCACAGGGCTGGGTTCCAGTTTGCAGAAGGTCTTGCACATACTTGGCCGAACCCAGACTGCCAAACAGCCCGTGAAACGGGGTGGCAGTGCCCCGCCGGGAACATGGCACCTGCTTCAGCCCTGCCCGCTGTGTGCCAGCCACTGCTCTAAGCATTTTACACACATTTATTTATTTCATCTTCACCACAGCCCATAGGCTGTTTTTACAGGAGGGACTGAAGCACGGAGAGGTTAAGTGTAATAATTTGCCTGAAGTTACACATTCCTTAAGTGGCAGAGCAGGGTTAGAACCCAGCAGTCTGGATTCAGTAGAAAGGAAAGGCTCCCACCTGAGCTATGTCTGCTTGGCTCCTCCCTCCCCCTCCTGAGGGCTGCAGAGGGAACAGTGAGACCTCGTTGCGGGTGAGGGAGCAGGACCCAGAGGGCAGGGCCTGCCAGTCGGACTGGGAGGGAGTGGACAAGGCGGGCTCCCATCAGCTGGGGCTGGGGCTGCCCTCACTCAGGCCCCTCCCACGGTGCTGGGAGGGGGGCCAGGACTGAGGCGGGAAGGGCCACAGGAAGTCCTCCTCTGGGAGTGGCCATTGCGCAGGTCCCTGTCTACCGCACCCACTCCCATCCCAGCCCTGAGAGGAGGCTTTGCTCTCTGGCCTGGCCGGGAACTGGGTGGGCTCCAGGGGCCAGGACTCAGCAGGCCCTAAGCAGATGGCCTGCGGCATGGTCGTGAGGGACGGGCGCCTGGCAGGATGAGTATTGCTCACACTGCTGGGCAGTGCAGAGGCAGTGCCTGAAATGCCTGCACCGGGCAGGTCTGTCACCACCAGGCAGCGGGCAGGGAGGAGGCCCCTCCTGAGGAAGGTGACCCTGCTGAGGAAGGTGACCCCACTGAGGAAGGTGGCCCCCCTGAGGAAGGCGACCCTGCTGAGGAAGGTGGCCCCCTGAGGAAGGTGACCCTGCTGAGGAAGGTGGCCCCCCTGAGGAAGGTGACCCTGCTGAGGAAGGTGGCCCCCCTGAGGAAGGTGACCCTGCTGAGGAAGGTGGCCCCCCTGAGGAAGGTGACCCCGCTGAGGAAGGAGCCCCCCTGAGGAAGGCGACCCTGCTGAGGAAGGTGGCCCCCCTGAGGAAGGTGACCCTGCTGAGGAAGGTGACCCCGCTGAGGAAGGTGGCCCCCCTGAGGAAGGTGACCCCACTGAGGAAGGTGGCCCCATGAGGAAGGCGACCCCCCTGAGGAAGGCAGCCCCCCTGAGGATGGTGGCCCCATGAGGAAGGCGACCCCCCTGAGGAAGGCGGCCCCCCTGAGGAAGGCGGCCCCACTGAGGAAGGTGGCCCCTCTGAGGAAGGTGACCCCACTGAGGAAGGTGACCCCACTGAGGAAGGTGGCCCCTCTGAGGAAGGTGACCCCACTGAGGAAGGTGGCCCCCTGAGGAAGGTGACACAGCCCTGACCTCTCTGAAGAGCCCAGTTTGGGGGGCGTCCTCCTCTTCTCCCAGGGCCTGCCCCTTAGTCTGTTGAGAAGCCTGTTAAAAATAATATCCTGCTTTAAGACGCGTGGTAAGACTTGCCTCCCCCATAGCCCTGTGTTCCCACGTGTCAGTCCTGGCCGCCCCTCAAAGGAATGAGCTGTGGCCCCTGGGCCAGGCGAGATGGCTTTGGGTGCACACTGCCGCCCGCCAGCTGTGAGACTTGCGGGCGTTACTTCACCTCTCTGAGTGCGGCTCCTCATTCATAGGGTGGGGATGCAGCTAATTTTCCTTTTTCTTTCTTTCTTTGTTTTTATCATGGTCAGAGCACGTGACATGAAGTGTGTCATCTCCGCTAGTCGGGCGCAGTTGCGTCAGCTGTGCGCGCGCCACACTGTCTCTTGCGCGGCTGAGGTTCTGCTCCCACCGAGCGGCCGGGGGCCTCCGCCCGCTGTCTGTTTCTGAGAGTTTGGCTGCAGCAGACACCTCATGCGTTCATGTGTTTGTCTGTGGCTGGCATGTTTCACTCAGCACCGTGGCCTCCAGGCCCACCCGTGGCACGGGACAGGGTCGCCTTCCTTCCTGAGGCTGAGTGGCGCCGTCCCCTTGTGCGCTGTCGCCTGCGGACAGGCGTCTCGCTCCCCTCTCTCGGCTTTGCGCGGCGCCGCGGTGGCCCGCCTGTGTGCGGGGTCTCTTTGAGACGCCGTTCTCAGTTCCTCAGATAGGTATACCCAGAAGCAGGGTTGCAGGATGTCACGGTAATTCTATCTTTAACTTTTTGCGGAACTCCCATACCGTTCTCCACGGTGGGCGCACCATTTTGTTAATACATTCCCCACAGCGGTGCACGAAGATTCTCATTTCTCCCCATCCTAGTCAGCACTTGTTACTTTGTGGATTTTCGTTAGTGGATGTCCTGTGGCCCGAGGTGATTCCTCATCGTGGCTTTTCTTTGCATTTCTCTGATGGTCAGTGATGCTGGACATCTTTTCATGTGCTCCTTGGCCATTTGTATGTCTTCTTTGGAGAAATGTCTATTCAAGTCCTTTGTCCACTTTTGATTGGATTATTTCTGTTGTGAGTTGTAGGAGTTCTTTGTATATTCCAGATAGTAACCCCTTTCAGATGTACGGTTTGCCAGTATTTTCTTCCATTCCACAGGTTGCCTTTTTACTCTGTTTGTTGTTTCCTTTGCCAAGCAGAAGTTTTAAAGTTCGATGTGGTCCCATTTGTCTATTTTTGCTTTTGTTGCCTGCACTTTTGGTGTCATATCCAAGAGTCATTGCCAAATCCAACGTCATGAAACTTCTCCCTATGTTTTTTTCTAGGAGTAGTATAGTTTCAGGTCTTATATTTAAGTCTTTCTCTCATTCCGAGTTAGTTTTTGCATATGGTATAAGGTAAGAGTCCAGTTTCATTTCGTGTGTGTGTGTGTGTGTGTGTGAGTAGAGGCCACAGCAACCTCAGGCTCATTCTTTTCTTGTATAGCGTCTGAATGTCTGGGTGCCTCAATAAGGACAGGGCCCGTGTCCCTTTCTCCTGGTAGTGGCTTTGGCTTTGGCCCAAGCCCTTCCTCCTCCCTTCTTTGGGCCCTGCCGTACACAGGCCAGGTTGGGCAGGGCTTGCAGCCCACGGGGTGGTGTGAGCCACTGCAGGGTGCAGGCTTCCTCCCCACCCACCGCCAGCTTCTAGGTGGGGTCAGGAACTCTGATGGGGCAGAGACACAGGTGCCCATGCCACTCAGGAGGACATGTACAGGACCAGCAGCCCAAACAGTCAACACTGTGGGAATAAGATCTCCGTGGGCCACCTTAGGCTCTGGCCTCCTCCTGCCCTGTCCTTCTGGTGACCCACATGATGGTGCACAGTCCCACATTTGCCAAGAGGTGTTTCTGGCCTTGGGTGCTCAGCTGATGGAGGCTCTGAGCTAAACCTACCAAACCAAATATAATTTTACAGCTGGAAAAACGAAGTTTTGCACGTGGGCTCGAAAACCCAGTAGCTAAGGGATGGGAGTGGGAGCTGGTGGGGTGGCCTCGCCCACGCGCACTGCCCGCGAGCTGTGTGGAGCGGCTCACACCGGCCCTCTCTTAAGTGCAGCGGCGCTGTTCAGGAGTTCACATTCCCAGCTCACATCCTGGTGTTCCCAGGTCTGGCAGATGCAGGCTCCACCTGTGACAAGGACTGCCTGTCCCTTTCTGTGTGACTCCGGCAGGCCACTTCCCCACCCTGGGCCTCAGTTTCTCCCTCTATGAAATAACCATTGCTCCTTCCCGTGGGAAATCGCAGGGCTGAGCAAGGTGAAGAATTTAAGTCCCTCTGTGCAGAGCCTGTGCAGATGGGGAAGCTGCCACCCAAGCCCACGTGGCGGAACCCCCGTGCTCCCCAGTCCTGGGCCAGGAGGTTGGCAGAGCTCCCTCGCCTGCCTCTGGACTAGGCACCCCCAGACCAGGCTGGACGCCCAGGAGGGAGCTCCCGTCAGGAGAGGGTGGGCACGGGTGAACCCTCCCCCCGACTCATCACCACAGCTGGTGCGACTAGCACTGGGCGGCCTGGGAGGAGGCCAGGCGGGTATGCCCCGCTCCCAGGTGGGCAGCGGCAGGGCCCACGGGACGCAGTTGCCGACGCCCGCCACGGCGGGGTGGGGGATGCGCTGCGGGTTTCCTGGGGACCTGCCAGGGAGGTCGGAGGGAGGACGTGGACCGGGGCTGGCGTGGGGCTGGAGCCCTGGGCCACGGGGCTGCCGCCGAGGGCGGAAGCACGTCCTGCCTTGGGAGCTGTGGCTGTGCTCCTGGGCCAGAAGCCCAGCACCGGCCTTCACGTGCCTCCCCTCGGCGGGTCCTCGCGGCGGCGGGGCGGGTGCCGGCCCTGCGCCCGCTGTGCGGATGAGGAACTGCCCAGGCAGGCGCGGTCGGAACCAGAGGAGGCTCTGCCACAGGCTTGCTGGTGGCCTTGGCCAGGCCCAGCCCGTTTCCCCATCTGGACAACGGGGGCTCAGACACAGCTGGGGGACGCTCTTGGCATCGGCTCTCTCTTCCGTTGAAGATGCTCAAGTGTCAGGGAGTCGCAGATAGGCCACGCCCTAAGTTTGCAGACCAGCAGACCGAGGCTGAGAGAATCAGGCCACTGGGACCCGGGCCGTCTCCCCTCCGGTCTCTCCCAATGCCCTGCCTCGCGTCAGTACAGGGGGCCACTGGCCACGTGTGTCTGTGTGCGCGCGTGTGCACGCGTGTGTGCTGGGGGCGCGGGAGGAAGCCGGTGGTGCTGCGCACAGCCCAGGACAGGTGGACAAGAGGAAGGGCCCCACCCAGCCTCCCTGTCCTGTTCCGGGGCAGCGAGTGGGAGAAGCCCTGGGTGACTGGGTTTGTGACCACTATATATAGCCCAGCGCAGACACGCACACCCGGCTATTTCTGTGTTCCTCCTCCTACTGAGGCAGGGGGAGGGGAGAGAAAGTAGTCCATCTAAAAATATAACCCAGGGAAAAATATCACAACGCCTAGCTAAGCCCAAGAGATCTGTCTCGTTCTCGCACCTCCCGCCCCCGCGCCCCGACTTACCTCACAGCCGCCTCAGCTCCGCTTGGAACCTTCGGGCTGGCGGCCCCTCCCCGGCCTGTGCCACATCCCCCTGGTGCCCACTGTGGGGCTGGAGTCTTTCCGACCCCATTTCACAGGCAAAGAAACTGAGGCCTGGAGAGGCTTGCTCTGCTGTGGCCACGGGCTCGGCACGCGGCACTGTCTGTGCCGGCCCCTGTGGGACGCCCCGGCGCGGCCGGCCTCCCGCTCCCACGGCTAGGGCTAGGGCTGGGCGGGGTGCCTGGGCCCCAACCTCGTCTGCGCCCCTGGCTTCAGCTTCTCTCTGAGCTCAGCTTCTGCAGCCGAGAGGGGCGGTGGCGGTGAGGGTGGAGGGAGCTGCAGGCACAGCCCTGCAGGGGCCAGGCACAGCAGAGGCGCTCTGTGGGTGCCTGTGGCTGTTAGCGTTTCTACTCTTATTCTCCGTCTTTGTCCTGGCCACAGAGATGACTTTTGCCCTGGGAGTTTCGGGCCCCAGCGCCCTGCAGGCGGCCAGCCCGCCCCCCCCCGAGGTCATGGGCTGCACGGCGCGCTCAAGCTGCTGAGGACGGTGGTGGGGTGGGTGCCTCAGGCCGCTCCCTGCTGTGTGGGGTGCTGTCCTCACACGGTCCCCTGACTGCCGTGAGGTGGCGGGCGGGCTTCGGTGGGGTCGGTGGGCTGCTGTCCATTTTAAGGGCGCGAACCTGGAGCTCAGAGAGGGCGAGCCATGGCGGCTGGGTCGCAGAGCCGGGACGAGCTGCTCTGCTCCCCGACTCTGAGGCGTCTGGGTTACCGGGGCCCCTCCCGCCCGCAGTGAGGGCTGGGTGTGTGGGGTGCAGGCCCCAGCCCCCTCCTGGCGCTTACGCAGCCTTTCTGCTGCCCCCCCCAGTCTCGCCGCGGCGGCTGGAGGCAGTGCACGCGGAGCACAACTGGGTGCCTGTGAGGGTCGGTGTGAAGGTGTCAGCCCACACAGACGTGGAGATACCGCCGGTTCAACCCCGTGCTCATCAGCGAGCGCCAGACACTCACTCTCCACCACCACTGGGTTATTTTGATGTTGTACAATTCTATCCATAAATATTTCACTGTATAGCTCTGAAAAATAAGGACCCGCTAAAACACATGCCCATCATGCCATTGCCACACCTTAAAAGTCTAGTGTTACCTGGCACTTGGCATGTATTACCTGATCCGCCCTCAAAATAGCCTTGGGGTGGGAGCTGGCAGGGCCACTTTATAGACGAGGAAACTCGGGGCCTGGCGAGATGAGACCACCAGTCCAAAGCCACACAGGTGGAAAGTGGCCAAGCAGAGATTCGGCCCCAGGCCCGACCACAAAGCCGGTGTTCTGCCAGGCAGGGCCCGTCCCCAAAGGGTCGCCAAGCCCTGTGTCCTGGAGGGCTGGGGGCGGATTTGTGGGGGGTCCAGCACCTGTGCCTCCTGACAGCCCGGACCTGGCTGTGCGCGCTCCGAGTGCGGCTGCGGGAATGGCTGTCTCTGGCCGGCGCGTTAACAAGCCATTTAGAAAGTGCTGATAGCACACTTTGCAGGCTCCTATTTAGGATGTACTAAAAAATAAGCACCTTTTCCGGAAGGAAACTGCAGTATGTCGAGCGAAATGCGTCCGTGGTGTCCCTGCACACGTGTCGCCCTGCAGGAGCTGAAAGGGAGGAGCGGCGAGCTCCCAGCCTCCCCCGCCCCAGGTGGCCTTGGAAGGTGGCAGGTGCTTGGTGAGCAGGTGGATTTGTCAGTTCCCCCAGCTCTGCAGGAGGAGGTGGAAGGGGGTCTGAAGCTTTAGTGAGGAGTGTTGGAAATTGGGTGGGCTGCATGGGTAGGAGGGTAGAGGAAGTTACCTGCTCAAGGCTGTCCATTCCACAGATGGAGAAGCTGAGGCTGGGGTCGGAGGTGGAGATGAAACCTGCAAGGTCCCATGTCCCCAGCCAAGCCCCCCAAGCCCAAGGTGGACGCTATAGAGGAGGCACGTTTGTATTTCCCTCCCTCCTCCTCGTCTCGCCTCAAAACAGACATTCTCATGAGCCAAGTACCATGGCAGGCACTGGGGATGTAACAGTGAACAAACAAGAAATGCAATCAGACGATCAGACAAACCAAAAAACACACAGTTGCTGGCTGCTTCATGGCGCTTATAGTTGAGTGGAGGGGACTACAGGTATATAGAGCACGGCAGCGGTGTTGTGAGGCTGCAGTGGGCCTACACAAGGGGCAGGTGTGGGGTGCCGTCCAGGGATTTAAGAGGGCATTTGCCAGGTGGGAAGGTGGAGGAGGGCATCTGGAGGAGGTGACACCTGGGCTGAGCGCTGCAGGATGAGTGTGTGAGCCAAGAAGGTGGGAGGCAGTGACGAGAGGCAGAGCTGCTGCTGTGCGTACAGAGCACGCACAAAGGCCCTGTGGCAGATTCTGAAAGGGGATTCTGAAAAGCCAGCATGGCTGGAGGAGAGCCAGCCAGGGGAAGTGTGGGAGGTGTGGCTGGAGGGCCAGGGCTGGGCCTCTGCCCGGGATGTGACAGGGTTAACTGGGGTGGGGTTATGCTCTGCACTTGTGACTGGACAGATTCTGGCTGTCACGTGGGGAAATAGCCTGGCTTTCAGTCAAGAGTGGACTGGGAGGTGGGCGGGTGAATGTGAGCGTCCGGGTGGGAGGGGCAGCGGCCTAGACAGGGCGACCGTCCCAGGCGCCCACTGGCTCTGCTCTCCCCATTGTCCCCTCTGGGCCTGCTGACCAGGCAGGTCCCTGCAGGTGTCTGGGGGGACAGTCCTTCAGTCTCGGGGGGAGGAGGGGTGAGGTGGCCTTGCTGGGGGTGTCTTCCTCCACCCGTTGGCAGGGAGGCCTCGCCACGGGAGGGGTCATGGCCAGGGCTGGCTGGGGCGTCCCAACTGGGATGCAGCTGAGGCGGCAGCTGGGGTGTGAGGCCGGGATGGGAGGATGTCACATCTCCCTCGTCTCCACGCGGAGATCTAGCCCAGGGAGGAGCCAGTGCCCGAGAGGGAAGGGAGCTCCTGATAAAAACAGCGCGCTTTACTTGATTATGACTGGTCGTGACAGCTCGCATCTTTAGTCTGAAAAGTATCTATGGGGTAAGGGCTGCTTTTCTCAATCCGGATAATTATGTTAATTAAAATGCTTTCTTTATAGCAGTTCTGATTAATAAAAACAGTTCCGCTGCTCTCTTTAAACACTCTAACCTTCTGTTGCACGGGGAAGGAGGCCCTTTCTCAGCAATTTACGGTGCCTCACCCAGATTCCAAGAGGCGACCTGCTGCTGGTCACCTGCACCCTCCCAGACTGCCTGGGCCTCGCCGCCCGCCCCTCCCGCCGCCTGGCCCCTCTGCAGCTGGGCATGAGGAAGTAGGGCTGGGCTTCTCAGCCTCCCGCCTGCTTGAGGAAGAGGCTGTAGCAGGAGGCAGGGCGGCCCCTGGAACCCCTAGCACACCATGGGCCAAGGGGGCAGGGCCGTGTCCAAGGTGCCACGGCGGCGACCGGGGTCTGGGGGCGAGGAGCCCAGGCCTGCCAGCCCCAGGGGATTGTGCGGGTGGCCAGGGCGGAGGGTTGAGGCGAGGGGTCTGCGCCGCCAGAGGAAGCGATGCTGGTGGGTCCCTGGACTCCGGTCCTCTCATGGGAAGACTGCCGACTGGCTCCTGGCCTGAATCGCTGGGGCCTGGTACTGGGGTGCAGAGGCTTGCCTGGGTACATGCGTGTGGGCATTCACACATGTACATGTGCCATGCAAATATGTGGGCAGCCCACACACATGTTGCCATGTGCACACATACAGCTATAGATATTGTATGTGTGGGTGGGTGTGCCAGTCCCTGTGTGTAAGTGGTGACATGTACATCTATACGCACAGGTGGGCATGTGCATGCGCACAGTCACACCTACACATGTGTGTGTGAGCATGCTCCTGTGCACACACCAGCATGGACATGTGCTGTTTAACACATGTGTGTCTGGGGTACTGCACTTCAGTTCTGTCCCTGTGTGTTTACATGTGTGTATTCCCATGTAGGACTGTGTATACAACTAAGGTACGTGGCAAGGCCCCTCTGTGGGCCCTGGAAGAGGTTGGGTCTCTAGACAGTGGTGACAAGTCAGGGGTGTGAGCTCTGGTCTGTGCTGGGAGCCCCCATTCCCCATGAAGGTGGCATCGTCCCTCTCGTTGGTGGCGAGTACCCCTGGGGTGCCACTGGCCCTGCTCCCAGCTCACTGGGCCCCGGCCCTGGGCAAGTTCTGCCTCGTGTGGGCCTGCCTGATGACTCCACTGCCCAGACACGGTGACAGAGCAGGGACCTTCCTTCCCCGCGGTGCAGTGGGGTCTGGGCGGTGCTGAGGAGGGGCTCCGAGTGGCCCGGTCTGCTGGGCTCCTTCCCGAGCACAGCCTGGGTGGGGCCCAGAGGGGCCAGCCTGCCCCTGTCCAGGGCTGCCCTTCCTCTCGCCACCAACGCTGGCTAAGCTAGGAGTCGCATGGGTCCCCCGGCCGTCTGCTCTTCTCCCCATGCCTTCCTCCCGTCACCTGACCAGCACGGGCTGAGCTTATGACCTTCGCAGGGAGACGTGTTTTCATAGACAGGGCAGTTCTGGTGCCCAAGCAGACCCCGAGGGCACGGTGCCCGGTGGAGAGTTCCAGGCCCTACGAGCCATGCTGTGGCGCCATGTCTGGGCGGGAGCGCCCCCCTCCCCCGTAGATGCTTTGGCTCCTACACGCATGTGGCAGCCCCACAGGCTGGCGGGGACCTGGGCTTGCCACCCCACCTCAGCCCGCCTAGGGGCTGGCCCTCTCACCTCCACTGTATTTATGTGTCTATTTTACGATTTCAATTTTTAATGCCTCTGCTCTTTGAAGATGCTTAATGCTTTCGAGTGGAACATTTCCTTCCAGGACCTGCACGCAGATTGAGGACAGAGCAATAAATCAGCTAATAACTGGAACCTCATTTTCTGCTCCATGGCGGAGAGTTAACCCCTGCCTCTCCGCACTGCTCCGGGCGGCAGCAGTGGGCGAGGGGGCTGGGAGCAGGCTGCTGAGCTGGGCATCCCGGGCTCGCTGCTCCGGCACCCCTCCTGCTCAGCTCCTCTCCTCTCTCCTCCTGGGTCTCTCTTCTCTCTTTGTTTCCCTGTTTTATTCTTGTTTTCTCTCCATTTTGTTTTTGTTTTTGTTTTTGTTTATGCCCTGCTCAAAACAAGTACAGATAGGAGAAATATCTGGAAACAGGGATTCTGGAGGGGACTCTGGAATGGCATGGGAAAGCATTTGTTGGAAACTCCCTAGGCCCTGACTAGCTGTGTGACCTAAGGGAGGTGTCCAGTACTCTCTGAGCCTCATACAAAGGGATCTTACTGCATGGGTGGACCAGCATTTGAATTTAACATCTAGCATGGACTTGGTAGCAGAGGTGGGCAGTGCCCGGGTGGCCCCCATTCACTCCCCTGTGCACCATGGCTTGGGAAGGAGGGCAGGTGAGAGCCACTCAGGCAGGGGAACTGGTAGCAGATGGCTCTTCACTCGTGTGTGCCTGAGCCTGTGTGTTCAGTCATTCCTCATGGGCATGTGTGCGTGTGTGTGCATGCCCATGTGTCTTTCTGCACGTCTTGCTCCAGGGTCATGGAGTACCACCACTGTCCACCTAGGATGACTCCTGACTCCCCGCAGGACTAGTGAAAGGGCCCAGAGTGGGCGCGGTGTCTGCATCAAGAAGCTGACGGGTGCAGAGTCAGGGTTAGGAGCAGAGACTTCGGGCTACACATCTGGGTGCAAATCTGGCTTTGCCATTTGTTGCTGTGAGACCTTGGCTAAGTCACTTAACCTCTCTGTAGTCGGTCCCTCTTCTATACAACAGAGATAAGAGCAGTGCCTCCCTCCTGCATTTGTTGTGCAGATCAAATGAGTTGGTTGCCTGTAAAGCGGCTGGCACACAGTAAATGCAGTGTTAAGTAGGTGCTATCATTACTGTAGGACACACTCACTCACAGGGCATGTTTCCTGCCCCCAACCAACTGACCATGAGACACCAGAGACATTCTAGGCACACCTCAGCCCCAAACACCTGTGTGCGCACAGCCTGCAAGTAAGGAGGAGCCCAGCACCCATCAGAGCAGCCAGGGGTGGCTTCCTGGAGGAGGTGGCACTGGGATGGAGAGGAGGGTGGATTGGGGCGCCTGTTGGGGAGCTTGCTACCCTTGGGACCTTTAAGGGCATTTCGTATAACTCCACTTATTCTAACGAGGCTGCTTAGGCTAAGCCCAAACCCAGTCGCCACAGCCCACCCTGCAGACCTCTGTCGCTCCCCAGCCATGCCCTGCCCCGTCCTAAGGCTGCCTGACCGGCCCACTGGTTTGTGAAGGGGGGCATGCCCCGTACTTGGCATCTGTAGTGTGCCAGCCACGAAGTGTGGCCCTGCCACATCCCACATAGGACCCTGTGCAGCAGGCCGGGCCAACCTCGGGTGGACTTGGTCCCAGGAGCTCACGGTTCCAGACAGCTGGGCCTGCCACCGGCAGCTGGGACAGCCAGGAACTGTGCTCAGCCCTGGAGTATCTGGTTTCCAGAGTTGCTTAAACAGATGACTTTGCTAGGTGATAATTTTGGCACGTTATGGCTGATGTGTTCTTGGGGCCATAAAACAGCAAACTTTTACCGCTGGAAGCAGCTCCCAGCCAAGACGTGGGGAAATTACCATGTCGTCAGTCATCGGGCGTCAGTTACCGTTTGGGCAGATGGGGTGGGCGGGTGCGGAGAGACCTGTGCACCTCCTCGTGCACGGGAGCCGGCCTCACCCTGGGAGGGGCAGGGGAGCAGGGGGAGCCGTGCGCTGGCACGGCCGGCATCACCGAATGCCTGCCACGTGCCAGGCACCACCTGCGCGCACCCCCTTGGGCAGGCGGGGCACATGGAGTTCCTGTTGCTAATGGTGTGGTGACTGGTGAGCAGGGACACCTGGTGAGATGAGCCAGACAGATCCCCTCAGGAAACACCTGTTGGGGAGGCCCTGAGGGGAGAAGAGGACGCTGTGTGGCCAAGAGCAGTGGCAGGGGCAGGGCAACCAAATGAGGGCATTTGCATGGCACTTGGGCCTGAGGGATACTTTGCCAGGGTGGTGATGAGCTGCTGATGGGCTGAGCAGGGGTGGTGGCTCATCTGATTTATGTCTTAGAAAGCTCTCTCAGCGGCTGTGGGAGGCCCAGTGGGGAAGGGATAAGGCAGGAGTTGTGGGAGGTAAGAGGTAACGCAGTCCCCTTTTCTGAGATGGGAGGAGCAGTGGAGCACCAGGAGTTAGATTTTTTTTTTTTTTTTTTGAGACAGAGTCTTGTTCTGTTGCCCAGGTTAGAATTCTGTGGAGTCAGCCTAGCTCACAACAACCTCAAACTGCTGGGCTCAAGTGATCCTCCTGCCTCAGTCTCCCAAGTAGCTGGGAGTACAGGCATGTGCCACCACTCCTGCCTACTTTCTCTATTTTTTGTAGAGAAGTGGCCTCACTCTTGCTCAGGCTGTGCTGAGCACACTGCAAAGGGGGTGAGATTGAGTGAGTTCAATGCATGCATGCTGTGAATCCTGGGGCCGACTCTGTTTGCATATGGAAACTGAGGCTTGAGAGAGGAATCGACTTGTCCAAGCCCCAGTGGTCCCCAGCCTCCCTCTTAGGGCCTGTCCCCCTGCCCCAGGGTAGTCATCTTCTTCCACACGCTCCCCGGGGGACCCCGCCCCCGCACTGCCCCATCCCCCGGACAAACATCGGCTTCTGCCCAGTGTTATTCTGGATGCCCTCGCAGCGCCGTGAAGGGAGCAGGATGAGCAGGACTAGGCCTCATCTCCATTGGGCAGATGGGGAAACTGAGGGCAGCATGGTGTCTTCTCTCCCTATGGCCGCTGGAGTGCCAGAGAAGGGCAGGGCCTTTATTATCAGCCAGTCTTTACTATGAGTGTCCCCATAGTAAAGACCCTCTGTGTCAGAGGCGACACAGATGCTGTTCCTGTCCTTGTGCCATAGCCTCACGGGGTGACAGGACGAAACAGTGAACAAAGATAATAGCATTAGACAATGGAGTGTAGGGCCAGAGGCAGTTGTTGGAGGAAGCAGGGATTTGGGGCTGGCAGCTGTGGAGGGACAGGTGCAGGGACCACGGGAGGAAGGAGGAAGCAGGAGTGGGGTTGGCTGAGCTCTGAAAGGTGGTGTGAGTTTAGCAGAAGGGGGGTGCTTTTGGGGGTGGGGCGCGGGGCTGGGGAAGAGGGTGCCCCGCCTGAGCAGGGGAGGCGGAAGGCAGGTTGTGCAGGCTGGCTCCCACATCCCAATCTCCCGAGACCGGTGAACCAGAGGCTTGTAAGGCCTGTGAACAGATGCCAATGGCGGGAATTGGCCGGTGGGTTCTCCCTGGCCCAGGCCCCCCGCCACCCCCCCGAAGCTGCCAGGAGCAGAGAGGGGGCCGCGCCCAGCTTGCCGTGTGACCTTGAGCCAGCACGCTCTGCACCACGGAGCTGCCCGTCCTCCCTGGTGGGCTGTGTGGTGCCCTGCTCTGTGAAGTCTTCTCTGGCATAACAAAAGCTGGCATCACCGCAGAGCGAAGGGTTGGAGGGACGGCTCTTAGCGCCCTGGCAGGGACGTCCAGCAGAAACCCAAGGCGCAGCGGAAAGCGGAGTTTCGGGAGAACCTTTGATTTAGAGAATGAGGTTTTGGCATCAAACTGCAATCAGAGAACAGAGGCGGCTGCCACACCGTGAAACCGAGCGTCATAAACCTCGTTAATCGGATGCCTCCGTGTTCAAAGTGGCACCTAATTAGGAACTGAGACTCTCTTCAGGCCGGGTGGCCTGTTGTTCCTGTTGGACAAGTCACACCAGGTGTTTTCAAGCCGGTCCTCATGGCTCCTCCGTGCTGGAGCAGCTGCGGGAGGGCGGGCTGAGAGCTGGGCACCACAGATGGGGTGACGGACAGCCTTGCCCCCTTGAGGCCCAGAGGGCAGGGAAGCTGTTGCTCCCTTAGTCACACTCCCAGGTGGCCCTCCTGACTGCTCCAGCCCCCGTTCCCTTCTCAGACCAGCCCTGCTCCACACTTGCCTTCTCCCTCCAGCCCTTGAGGGGCCTGGCATGCCCAGCCAGAGGTCAAACTTGGTCTGGGGACACCCTGTGGGGTCTCTCCGGGTGGCCCGATCTGCGTGGACTCTGTGTCCCTGAGGAGAGGTGGCCCTGCCTTCCCTTGGGCTTTGCTCCTGCCTCTGCTGTGCTGGGGTTTTCATGCAGTGAGCGCTCGGTGAGTGCCTGTTGCCCAGGGCGGCTTCTCTCAGCTGAATGCTGCCTGGGAGGCTGGCGGCTCCATCGGGCTCCTGCGTCAGAGCAGTGGGCCTGCAGGGCCACCTGAAGACTCCGGGTGGGGGAGACGTCCGCAGGGTTGTCACTCCAGTCTGGAACAGCCGGGCCCAGGGAGACGGGCTTTCCTCTGCCTTCCAGGGTGCGGAAACACAGCAGAAGGCATCTAGAGGCAGGGCGGGCACAGAAGGAGGATTCAGGGACTCAGGACTCAGGGCTGGAAGAGCCCCAGACTGGCAGGCAGGACTCCAGGGCCCCAGGCCTGCCACGGCATTGACTAGTCGCCTTGTGCTCTTGAGCAGGCGCTGTGCCTCGGTTTCTAAATCCGAGGGAAGGGAACGATAACCCTGTCCTGTCCTGTCCGCCGGGCTGCATACGGTTAGGTCAGATGGAGGATTGAATTTGAGCTTGCGCTGGAAGCCGCCCCGAGTCCCGGGAGGATCGGGGCGCTCCGGCTCTGCTAGCACACCTCCGGAGGTGGGGCTCACCGCCTTTCGAGGCTGCCTTTCCATGGCTGCATAGTTGCAGCTGTTAGAATGGTCACTGTGCTAGTTTCTTAGGGCTGCCATACACCTGGAAGTTTAAAGCAATAGAAATTATTCTCTCACAGTTCTCGTGGCTGGAAGTCTAGGGTCAAGGAGCCAGCAGGGCCGTGCTTCCTCTGAAGCTCCAGGGCAGGATCTTCCCCCGCCTCTTCCAGCTCTGGTGGGCTCCGGCGACCTCTGGCGTTCCTTGGCTTGCAGACGCCTTGCTCCGGCCTCTGCCCGGCTTCGTGCGGCCTCCTCCGTGTGTGTGTGTGTGAACTGGCCTCTCGAATAAGGACACCAGTCACTGGATTAGGACTCACCCTATTCCAGCAAGACTTCTTTATAACTAATTCCATCTGCACAGACCTTATTTTCAAATAAGGTCACATTCTGAGGTTCCAAATGGACATGCATTTCGGGGGACACTGTCCAATCCCGTGCCTTCGTTTTCCTTTCTAAGGCCAGATTCCACCTGTGGCTCTGTCCCTGTGGGCTCTCCCCGGCCTGCCCCGCCCCCGCTGTGAGCCTCCGCTGCCCTTCAGGCCACATGGACTTCCGGTGTCCCAGAAACTTTTCTGGCAGAGTTTCCATCCTGCCTCCCAGGGCCCGTTGTCCACCCTCCTGCTCTTCTTGCCTTGGAGATCTGGGGACTCATCGCTTCGCTCCAGCACTCGGCTAGGGTCCCACCAACACCAGCCGCCTTGGTGTCTAACACCGTAAACCCCTTCGCCTCATTATGGGAAATTGCCTTTGAATGGCCTTTAAAAGCCATCTCATTGCACAGGAAGGACTATAATTACCTTGCGTAAAACAGACATTCTGGGTGAGCTGGTGCCCAGTGCTGTCCAAACCGCAGGACAGTGTTCCGGGCTGGCTGGTTCGGCCACTAGGAGAGGGCTCCTCCTCCCTCAGCTCATCTTTCCAGCCCCTTTTCTGTGGGACTAAGGTACCACATCTCTGCTGGTGGCCCCCGGAGGTCAGAGCCTCCTGCAGAGAGAGCAGAGCCACCTCGGACGGGTGCCCACGCTTCTGCCCGGCATCCTGACAGCCAGCACTCCTCAGGCGTCCTCCGGGGCTGCCTGCCTCTCCCTGAGAATCCCTGAGCCTTCTGGGGCCTGTCCCTCGAGTGTAGCTGGTGGGACTCCAGCGGCCAATGGGCTCAGCGTCCTGCCCTCAGCCACTCAACTAGACCTTTTGCCCGCCAGCTTCCCGAGTCCAGACCCCAGCCCTTCCTGGGACAAGGTTTCTCCTCCACGTTTGGGGCATTTCCTTGGTGTCTGGCTAAAATCCCTGCTGCCCCAGTGCTGACCCGACTTGAAGTTCTTGCTGGCCGTGGGATCTCGGGCAAGCGGCGTGGCCTTGCTGAGCCGTTTCCCATCTGCAGGATGTCAGGTTCGCCTCTGCCTCCAGGCCCGCGGTGCACAAGAGCGGCGGCCTGGGCCCCACGTTGATTCCCCTTCTGGCAGAGGTTGGCCGTGGGGCTGGGGGCCTCTTTCCGCCTCCTCTCTGCAATGCTGGGCCGAGTGGCTGCTGAGTGGAGTGTTGACATGAAGAAATGGTGCCTGGCATCCCTCAGTGGCACTGGGTGGGTGTGGCTCCCACATCCTGTCCTTCTGCCCCAGCCCAGGGCTGTGTGCATGTGTGTGCGTGTGTGTATGTATACTGGGGCAGTGGCTGGGATGGCTGCTTCTCTTTCCTGGTTCCGCCCCAGCTGTGCTAAGGCCAGAGCTGTGGGCACAGCATGGGCCACCCCTCAAGCCCCACCCTGCCCTGAGGCTGCCAGCAGGTTGCAGGGGAGCCGGGTGGGAGGAGAGAGCTGTCGGGGTGCCTTCGCTGGAGAAAGCCCCTGTGCTGGGGGCTTTTTTGCCACCCTGACCATTTCAGTTTTCTGCATTCTGATAGGCTCCTGGGAATGCCCTGGTCCCCACTGACTGGTGAGGCGGGCCATAGCCAGAGGGTGGCGGTGCGGGGAAATGTCAGTGATGTCCCCAGAGCCTGGCAAAGTGGCTCCCTGGGCAGGGCGGGTGGCTGGGCCAGTGCTAGGAAGGCTATGGGGGCCACGTCCCCCTGGCACAGGCCTGGTGGGGCGGGAGGCTGCTGGCACAGGGCCGGGAGTGCCATCGGCCCTGCCCCTGCTGCCGCCGCAGCCCTGCTCTGTGGACACCCCACCACAGTGCAGCCACCCTCCTCGGGATCCTGCGCCACCCAGGTGGTCTGGGCACCCACGTGTGCACCTGCCGCCCTGGGACTGCTACCACCGGGCTCTCCTCCCCCTTGTCCTGTGTCACCCAGGACGCGGTGGCCCTGAAGAGGCAGCTTGAAAAGGATTACATGTGTGTCATCATCGCTCCCAGGAGCCCGGCAGGCCGTGCTGGGCTCGTTCACTCCAGCACCCGTGCCTCTGCGGCGCCTGGCGCGCACTTGTGGGGTGGAGGAGTGAACCACAGGGTCGGGCTTCGTGGCCAGGGCGCCCTCAGCAGGCTGGCGACTCCGTGGGGTGGGGAGTCCAGGATCGCTTCCTGCAAGAAGTAGGACCGGATCAGGGTGGAATTGGGACAGGCAGAGACTGATGAGCGAGGACATCGCAGGCTGAGGTGTGACCGGACATCTGTGGCCTGCTGGCAGGAAGATGGGAATCTGAGTTTCTGGGGGGGTCAGTGTGGGAGGAGTTGGGGGGTCAGACTGGGAGATGTGGAGGGCCCCAAATCCCAAGGGACAGATGCCACTTGGCTGCTTGCTCTGCCAGCACTTCTAGGAGAGGTCACACTGGTTCAGTTCCATGATTTGAGTCCTCTGTGTGTGAGACCCAGCCCCGCCCAGCCAACCGTCTCCCAGGGTCCAGTTGTCCTCAGTCAGACCTGCAGGGAGCATGCCCCAGGAAGGGCCGACCTGGCCAAGGCTGCTGCGAGAAGCACCAGGACTGAACCAAGCCCCAGCAGAGCCCAGCACCCAGATGGGCACAACCAGAGGGCGAGCTTGGACGATCCTCCCCCTCCTCCTCCTCATGGTCCTCCTCCACCTCTCTCATCCTCCCTCTGTCTCTGTCTGTCTGTCTGTCTTTCTCTCTCTGTCTTCTGGAGCATCAGAAGTTGGAGGCACATGCTGTTTGTCTCCAGCATCCCTGCCACCTGCCACCTACTGAGGTGATGTGCTTTGAGAACACCCAGCCACTGGCACGGTCTCAGTAGCTGCGTGTCCTGCTATGCTCAGTCCCTAGCTGTGCTGTGCCCTGCAGGAGATCTGCATGGCAAACTGGCTCAGCTGCAGCCGTGGGCGCTGCCCAGGGAGGCAGAGCTGTGCCTGTCTGGGTGTCTGTGACGGCCAAGGCCTTCTCTGGGTCTCTGGAGCTGGCTGGGGACGCGGGAAGGTGGGCTCTCTGGGCTGCTCCTGAGTGATGGACCTCAGCAGGGATCCTGCTGTGTTCCAGGCACTGTGCTCGCCCAGACACTGGGCATACAGTGAGCAAGAAGCCATGGCCATTCCCCAGGGAAGCTCGTAGTTTTTGTTGGGGTGGGAGTGGGGACAGATAATAAATAAATAAACATATAAGTAGAGTATAATTGCAAATTGTGATGAGTGGTGTGAGGGAATGGTAGAGAATGTGGAGGTGGGGGAAGCTACTGGCAGACTGAGATAGGGCAGTCTGGGAGGGCTTCTCTGAGGAGGTGGCTTATCCCATAATCATGTGGATGAGAAGGAGGGAGCTGTGTGCCAGGAGGGGGAAGTGCATTTCATGCCTGGGAGAACTCTGGTGTAGTTGAGGAGCTGAAAGGAAACTTGTAGGGTGGAGGGCTGGGTGTGATGGCTCACACCTGTAATCCCAGCACTTTGGGAGGTCAAGGGGGGAGGATTGCTTGAGGCCAGGAGTTGAAGACTAGTCTGGGCAACATAGTGAGATCTCATCTCTACAAAAAATAAATAAATAAATAGGCAGGCATGGTGGCATGCACCTGTAGTTCCAGCTTCCTGAGAGGCCGAGGCAGGAGGATCGCTCGAGCCCAGAAGTATGAGGCTACAGTGAGCTATGAGGACGCCATTGCACTCTAGCCCGGGGAACCAGAGCCAGAGTCTGTCTCAATTAAAAAAAAAGAAAGAAAGAAGCTTGTGGGGGTGGAGGGAAGAGAGCCAGGGGAGGTGGGGCTGGGCAGGTGGGCAGGGCTGGGTCAGCAGAGCCTGTGGACCATGGGGGCAGGGGCATTTTGTCTTGGAGGAAGTTGCTGGAGGGTTCAATGAGAACAGAGAGGAGGGACATAAGGACACGGAAGGGTACGTGGGCGGCTTCCCGGTGGTCCAGGGTGGCGAGCGTGGCCAGGGTGGAGGTGAGAGAGGAGGTTGGGTCAGAGACACGTTTTGGACTCGCTGGGGCGGGTGGGGGTCGCAGGGCTCTGAGGAGTCCGGCTGGGGCAGCCGTGTTGCCGGGGGAGACACTCGCTGAGGCAGGGCGCCGGAGGGGGTGCAGCTTGGGACAGATGAGGGTGTGTGTCTGTGGGACGTCCGGGGAGGTGGCAGGTGGCAGGGTCTGAGCTGTAACAGCCGTGTGATTTTCATGTCGTTATCCCCGTTGCACAGGTGAGGGACCTGCACTCAGCGCAGCGTCCCCAGCAAGGCCACAGGCGGCAGCGCTTGGACCTGTCTCCCCCAGAGGCCGCCCGCACGCTCGCCTCGCGCCGGCGGCAGAGCAGTGCGCGGGCAGGAGAGTGGCGGGCGGTGAGCCGTGCATCGTCAGGTGTCAGGGCCTCTTGTCTCTAGCGCTGCGCCCCAGTCTCCCCTGGGCTGTGTCTGGACCTAGTGGCCAGTAGTCCCCTGGGGTCACGCGGGCCGGGAGGCCTGAGCTACTCCAGGAAAGCCGGAGCCGCTCGGCCCTGTGGCCCACTGTGCCAGGGAGGATCCAGGAAAGGTCTTCTGGGCTCCCTCTGAGAAGGTCTGAAATGAGCCTCCTCAGGGCTGCCCCGGGGCAGAGGAGGCCAGGACGGGAGGCTCTGTGAGACTCCGCCAGCCCCTGCCTCCTGCCCGACCTTGGGAGGGGCGTGGGGCTGCCTCGGCCCACAAGGCCCCTCCCAGCCCTGGCAGGGTGCCCAGGGCAGGGAACCCCCCGGGCAGCCCAGAGCTGGGTGGAACGAGCCCTCGGCCAGGATGGCTCCTCGTGCTGCCGTGAACCTCGCAGTGACCTCAGCATCCCCACCTGGACTGTGAGCTCAGGGGGCGAGTGGGGCCGGCGCCTCTCCCCGGGTGCGCCAGGATCTCCACCTTCCTGTGTCCTGAGGGGACTGTGGAGCTGTGGTCAGGAACGGAGCAGGCCGGGCAGCCTGGGGACGCAGGCTGGCGGTGGGAGCAAGACTGGTGTGTGTGCAGGGGCCTCTTCAGGCAGAAGCCCATGGCATGCGGAGGGTGGCAGGGTGCAGGCTGGTGAGCAGGAAGGGTGAGTCCACAGGCTCCGCCCGTCCCCTCCAGGCACAAGCCAGCGTCTGACGCCACCCAAGCAGCTCCTCTTCAAGGAGAAAGGAGCCTGGTGGCCTCTTGGGGCCTAGACCTCGGCCAAGACGCTGGTCTCTGGTGCAGACTGGTTACGGCAGCTGGTGACTGCATCAGGGCCAGTGTGTGACCGGGTCTCGAAGGGTCCAGGGTCATCGGGTCACTATGTGACAGGGTCAGGGCCCAGTACAGTTCTCTAAGTGTAGCCCCTGGGGTCGATTGGAGGCCCTGCCTCATTCACGCTCCCTCTGAACTCCCTGCCTGTCCCCCATGGAACTGTTGATCACGTGTCCAAGGCTGATGTCACCTGCTCTGAGCCTGGATGTGAAAAAGCTTAAATGGTCATAATGTCTACAGTTCCTCCAGAACTCGCCACAACCAGGCGCCATGCGGGCCACTGAGCGATGCATATTAGTGTCCCCATTTTACAGACTAGGAGACTGGAACTCAAAGGGGTGAGGTGACTTTCTGAGGTCACCCAGCCGGTTAAGTGGTAGAGTGAGGATCCAAACCCTTTGTCCCTTTTCTCCCTGAGGACCTTTGGTAGCACTTTCCTCCTGCCCAGTCCCCCATGGAGTTTCTTCCCCTTTCCATCTAGACTGGAGGCTGTGGATTTAGCCTTCCTTACGTCGAAACTCCCTAGGGAGGTCAACTGGCCAGAGGATGGACAAGGAGAGCCTTCTCCAGATCTGAGGCATGCATAGCATGTGGTTCTGTCCGCACGGTATTTGGGAATGGGGCAGAGCCTGTCTCCAGGGCCCCATAAACCCAGGGATCAGGCCTTTCCCTAGGTTAGAGGATAAAGGAATGTGTCAGCCCCAATGGGAGCATTGTGGGAATCATGGTCCTGGGTGTTGGAGCATTGGAAGGTCCTTTCTAGCACCTTGACCTCACCCCACAGGCATTTCCTCCTTTGCTTCCAGCAAGCGGTGGGAAGAGCACTGCCAACTCCTTCTGTAGGCCTGGACACCTCACGTTGCAGGGGAGGTAACTGAGGCCAGAAACGTGAGGACACTTGTGCCAAGACACACAGTATGTTAGTACGTCGGGGCCAGAACCCCAGAGCCCCGCCTCCCACTGCAGGTGTTCCCAGCCCCTGGCTCCAAACCCTCGTGGGAACTGAAAACCACGGAACACAAAGGAATCATGTTCTGAGAGTGGGACTCCAGGCACTGTACCAGCTGTTCTCCCAGGTCTTCCTGACGTTTCTCAGCAACAAGAAAGCCCCCATTTGTGAGTCATTTGAAAGATCTCACGGGGGAAGTTGTCCAGAATTTGAGCGAAGTTCTAGGAGGAAGAGGACTGGGGGAGGGTCCACAGGAGGCCGGGCCGTGAGGAGGGAACAGCGCCTGTGGGAGGCGGAGGCAGCTCTCCTCCCAGTGGGACCTGCAGCCCGGCCAGGCACAGCGATGGCCTCGTAGTTCTCCGCTCAGCGTCCCTCCACATCTGTGGTCCAAGGCTAGTGGTTCTCACCAGTCCCCTCTGTGTGCCCAGACCACGTCACAGACAGAAGGGGACTATTCCCTGGGAGAATGAGATTTAAGTCAGAAGTGAAGGGAACAAGAGAGCTGCGCCGTTGGGTCCCAGTGCCATGCGGCACAGGTCACAGACGCAGGGCCCAGGAGAGATCTGCGCAGCTGCAGCAGCCAGGAAAATCTGGGCGACGTCTGGATAGGGCGGGGATTGGGAAAAACAGGTGTGAGCCCGACTGCCTGGTTGGTCAGGAGGGCAGTGCAGCGCCCAGGGAGCTGTCCGGGGTGCTGACCCAAACCCCGCCCCCGGGGCTTGTCTGCGGCTCCTCCTGGACACCTTGGCCTGGCCCTTCTCACTCATGTCTGAGCCTCAGTTTCCTCACCCTGAAAGTTAGAACACTGACACCTGCATCGCCACCTTGTTGAGAGGGGACAGGAAGGCCATGGCACATCGTGCCGAGCACGCAGCCGGTGTTCAGTCAGGACTCTTCAAACGGGAGCAGTGACTAAAGGAGGCAGAGCCTCCTCCGCAGGTGCCTGGGCCAGGGGGTGGGTCCCCCCGGGATGCCTGACCTTGGCAGCATGTTCCCTTGGCAAGGGTGCCTCCTGTCACAGGGTTAGAGCTCCCCCTTGGCGCTGGGAGAAGCAGCTTATCTGGGGCGTCTCCACTGAACTAAGAGTCCCCCAGCCTGGAGTGTGTGTGATTGGGACCCAGAGAGGGCAAGACGCTTGAGCCAAGAAACACAGTGGAGGAGGGGCCAGAACCCTGGGTCCTGCCACCCACTGCCAACACTCCCAGAGGCTGCCTCTCCCGGGCTCAGAGTCTTGTGGGAACTAAACACTTCTGAGGACTCAGCGGGACGGTGCTGTCCTGTGGGACTCCAGGCACCCTGCCACCTGATCTCCTGGGCCTTCCTGGCAGCCTCGGCCGGCCTCGGCCTCACTGGAGCCCCGGCTCTGGGCTGGGCTTTCCTCTCTCTTGAGCCACACCCCAGCCCCTGGCCTCACGCAAGCCCTCTGGGGACCCACCCCAGCAGGGAGGTGGGACGTTTTGGGGGCAGGGGTGGGGCAGGGGGAGGCTGCTGGAGGCCAAAGGAGAGACCTCCCTCGCTCTCCCCTGCCGCTGTCACCTCAGCTTCTCAGCCTGCCTGGCCGCCTCAGCCCCGGGCCAGCACAGCTGCAGCCACGGAGGGACTGGAAGGGGCTCAGCCCAAAGACCCTGCCCAGGCCTGTTCATCATGCTCGGAATGCCCTCCGACTTTGTCCCATCAGCTCTTTTAGCCTTTGGCATTGCTTTGTCTGTTAGAACCAGATGGTCCTAAGTGTGAATCCCAGCTCTGCCGTCGCCCCTGACCTTGGGCAAGGAACATGACACCCCGGAGCCTCAGTTTCCTCACCTGTCAGGTGGGAATAACAGTGCCTACCCCACAGAGTGTGGTTTCAGTGGGAGATGCGCACAGCAGACGCCACGGCTGCCGTTCTCTTTCCTCTCCTCCCGCTTCCACGGCAGCGTGGCCTCCCGCCCACCCCTGAGACAGCCCTGGAGCCTGGCGTGTGGGCGACGCCTGCTGTGGGGAAGACAGGAAGGGGAGGCTGCAGGTAGAGGCTGCACTTGTCATGGGTGTTTGTAATACTAGGAAGGCCATGCCGAGCTGCTGCAGCCATGTGTGACCCCTGACCTTACTGCCTCTGGCTTGGCTCTAGAAGAATCCCTGCCCCCTCCCACGCTGTGCACCCAGGTTCAGCACAGCAGCACCTTGAGTGATAGTGAGAAACACCCGGAGTGACGCAGCTCGGAGACCTTGACCCCTGGTCACACCCACCCCGTCTGCAACTGGCCCAAGGCTGGGCCCCAGTCAGCCTTGCAGCCGGGGCAGCCGAGCCGAGAGTGGGGGGCAGGCTTGGCCTCAGCTCTTCCTTGGTCTCCCCAGGTGCACAGGGCTCGCACAGACCCTGGCACAGAACAGGTGCCCCAGCGCTTTGGCCAGTAGCGGTGTGACTAAGAGTCGTTGCTGTCGCTGCAGCAGGGCACCCCCATCTCACAGAGGGGCCAGGTGAGGCCCAGGCAGTTGAAAAGCCACTGCCTGTACGAAATCCGCCAGGTTCTGCCTGTTCCCTCGGAGTGGGTGCCGCTTCTCTTGACTCGTTTCAGTTTCTCTGCGATGCTCTGGTTTGGGCAGAGCATGGCAGAGAGTGGGGCGTTCCCAGGGCTGCAGGTGCTCCGAGGAGGCCCTGGGGCAGGCGAGACGGGCAGTGGGTGCGTCTGCCCAGGGACCCTCTGCGTGGGTGCCCCTCTTCCCCCCGCCCCTCCCCCGGCGGCCTACTGAGCTATCGTGAGTGTGGATGTGTGTGGCCGGTGCAGGGCCTCTGCTACCCTGGTGACCTTGGGCTCTGCCCCTGGGGCATCTGTGACATCCTTCTTCCTGTCGGCCTCTTCTCTGTCACTGGGTCCAGTGGGCAGACTCCTGCCCTGGCCCGGTGGCTGCCAGCCGGTTAGCAGTTAGACTCAGGTGGGTGAAGGGATCGAGCAGGCTGTGTGTTTACGGCAGGGGGTGCCGTGCAGGCTGGGCTCCAGGGCCCGCCACCACGGTGGTTTGAGCTCACCTATGGTGTGCCGGCCGCCCGTCTGCTGAGGAGGAGAGTCGGGCCGGGCGGTGAGGGGACTGCCGGCGAGGGGACTGCCGGCGAGGGGACTGCCGAGGTCCTCGGCCAGTGCAGTGCCGGGCGATGCAGGGCTTGGGGAACGGGGGAGGAGCCGACCCCGGCAGCTCCTGTCGTGGCAGCGTGGGTGCGTTCAGGAGGCAGTGAGGCTGCTCTTGGCTTTTCCTGACACGTCCCTGGGGCCCTGGAGCCACCTCTGAGGAGCCGCTTCCTCCTCTTAGCTCCTTAGCCCAGCGGAGCACGGAGGCCGAGGCTGCTGCGTGGGGCTCCCACTCCTGTCTGCAGGGCCTCCTGCTTCTGCAGACACCTAGGGGCCCAGCCCCGCTCCCGCTCCTCCTGCGCACCCCCAGCACCTCTCACCCTCTGGCCCTGCCATCTCTGGTCTGCCCCATGCCCCACCCTCGCAGTGGCTCCGGCTTCCCGCCCTGCCCTGGAGGGAGAGGAGCCTCCACTCCAGAATGGGACCCAGCTCTGCCCCTGGGGCCATGATCCATCCCCTTGTCGGGCATTTCCTTCCCACAGCCCGGCCTGGCGCCTGCCCCCACCCGCTCCCCACCTGTGGAGGACTCCTGGGTTCCCAAACCGGTGACTGATCCTGCCCTCCTCTGGAACTCTCGGGCAGCACCTCTGGGTCTCAGACCCCTTCTGTGGAGTGTGCCAGACGGTGCCTGGAACATAGCAGGCGCTGAACAAACGCTTGTGCGTTAGTGGACTAAGCAGCACGTGGCGGCCTGCTGCTTCGCCCGAGCGCTGTGGGATCAGAGCGTGGGTGGGTTCACAGGGCTGCGCACAGTTCGCGGCGCTGCTTGGCATGTGCACGGGCGAAGCTCGGTGGGGATTGCTGCTGTCACTCATAACCACCGCCCTGCGCGCTCTGCCCCAGATCCCTCTGGCATCCGCCCCTTGCCCTGTGCTCTGCCTCAGGCCGCGCCGTCTCTCGCCCTGGCCACTGCCTCGTCCTGACCTGGCTTGCTCTCCCCTGTCTCCGCACCTGATCTGAGCTCAAAGTGGACCCTGCCACCGCCCTACTTAAAACCCTTCTGCCTCCGATGGCTCTTGGGGTAAGAGCCGCACGCCCAGTCGTGCGTGCCGGCCCTTACGGGCCTGCGATGGCTTCCCCACGCCTCAACCCAGCCCCTGCAGCACTGCCCCAAGACCCCTGCCGGCCGGCATGGCCCCGCCCTGCGCCACGGCCCCCAGGCTCCCACTCCCACACGCCGGGGTTGTCTCTCACTGTCTGTGCTCTGCCCCTGCCACCACACTGAGCTCTCACTGTCTGTGCTCTGCCCCTGCCACCACACTGAGCTCTCACTGTCTGTGCTCCGCCCCTGCCCACCACACTGAGCTCTCACTGTCTGTGCTCCGCCCCTGCCCACCACACTGAGCTCTCACTGTCTGTGCTCCATCCCTGCCCACCACACTGAGCTCTCACTGTCTGTGCTCCATCCCTGCCCACCGCACTGAGCTCTCACTGTCTGTGCTCCAGCCCTGCCCACCACACTGAGCTCTCACTGTCTGTACTCCGCCCCTGCCCACCACACTGAGCTCTCACTGTCTGTGCTCCAGCCCTGCCCACCACACTGAGCTCTCACTGTCTGTGCTCCATCCCTGCCCACCGCACTGAGCTCTCACTGTCTGTGCTCCATCCCTGCCCACCGCACTGAGCTCTCACTGTCTGTGCTCCATCCCTGCCCACCACACTGAGCTCT